>CAUYON010004044.1:0-54278 GCA_963573935.1 Arctocebus calabarensis
TTTCTTGTCAAGGTCTATTTAATGGCGGCAGGAAGCCAGTTTTTAAAGCTTACAAGTGAGCAGGGGGAGGAAGGGGCGGGATAAGGGAGCGCGTTGTTTGCTGATAGGCAGGTTTGAAGTTCCGGCTATCGGCTGGTCACGCGGGTGTGGGAAGGTAAAGAGGGCGGGGTAAGTTGGAGTCTTGCATTGGCTGGGGCGGCGGTGTGGTGAGGCTTGAATGTCGTGGCTGTATTTTATTGGCTTTGGGTGGTGTCATGTAACACCTAGAACCAATGGAATGAAGACACCGCACCTGGAATGCTGTCTTCATCGCGCAGGCGCACATTAAGTGGAAGGGGACTATGGGGAATTTTTGAAACCCATGGGGTGGGGAGGTTCGGTTGAGGGTGACGTTATCTTAGGCCATGGCTGGCCAGGCTCAAGCCGGCCAATAGGCTTTATTGTGACCTTTTTAGGAAGGGCCAATGACCATACGGGCCAGGCTTTTCGGCGCGAGCTGCGGCGGGGAGGAGAAGGACTCCCGGCGCCGTTTTAGGTTAAAGAGCCTGATGGTCGCCAACAAACATGTATAAGGCATCAGCACATAATAAAACCCACAAGGATTTTTTTCCCTCTTCCCATAAATCTATCATTAGTATGGGGGGAAATGACTTAATACATGTTATTATGAAAAATTTATTTTATGGCATATTGTATTTGAACTGAAATGTAGAGTTCTACCTAGTAATCAATGAGAAGATTTTTCCATCGTAAACATAATTTTCTATTACAAAAAGGACTTTCTATTATATTAATCTACATGATAAAAATAAAACAAAATATTCTTGCTGAATTTCTAATCTGCCAAGTTATTTAAAATTATAATTATTTCAAAATTATTACATTTTGGTTTTGGATAACCAAGATCCTGTTGGGTATTTACTTAAAATGACAGCCTTAAAAACATTTAAGCTTATAACACTTATTTAAAATTGTTGCTAAAAATGTCTCCTTGTTATATTTAATCCAGATAAATCTGGTGCCAAGGTGTAATTGCAATTGCAAATTAACCTGTCTTTTACCTTCTTGGACAATATAATGAAAGTAATTTGGCAGAAAACTGACCTTTTCTCTACAGTCTCCAGTGAGACTGCACCACTGAGAATGAATCAATACCCTAGAATTCATTTTCAGGGAAAAAAAAAGGTAGATATTATATTTGTAAAAATGTCATAACATTTCTTTTGAATCTATTTCTAATCTAATTCAAATATGCTTAATTTATTTTTAATTTTAATACCAAATTAAGCACCAAAAATTTTAGTGATGCTTTTTCATAAGCAGAGAGTTAATCTTTTAACTAAGCCACAGAAGTACTACATCTAATCCTACTACCCTTATTAATAATCTAAACATGTTCTGTTACTTCAGTTATTATTTATTTATGGAAGACCTCTTTTGATTCTACAGTTCTGTTTTCCTTAGTTTAATATTATGGATGATTAGAATTTAGTTGGGTAATAATCATGAGTGAATAGTTGACATTCGGTTGGTCAGAATAAATAGAAACCTGAACAAGACAGGAGCTCTTCCCTGTCCTTCTTTTCTGCTTATGTGGCCTTATGTGCTTAACACCCTTGTAATTCCTGATTAATAATCCTACAAAGTATTTCAGTCTCTATTCTGGTCCTCAACAGCAGAAAATTTACTTGGTCACTAATATTATACTCAGCAGTTTGTATGTTCTTTGATTGCCTTCTAAGTATCTATTATATTACAGTCACAGGCCCGCAATTACCTGGGGATGCTATCTTTGCTCAGATTCTCTGTCACCGTGTTCCATTACTAGGCTGGTCCTCTCAGGATTGAAGGCTTCCTAATTCATGCCTCAGCTCAATAATGTAAGTATTGGACCTTAGGCTTGTCTAGTTTCATTGTTGGGATCAGCTCTTAGTAAACACTGCTGTTTGATCCTGGTTCTGGCTTCATGGCCCAAGGAGGGCACCATTTAGTCCTTCTTCCACAGCTGATTTGATGGAACCAAAATCCCAACAGAGTTACCATACCTGAATGCCCACCACAGAAGTCGTGTTAAACTGAAAAACTGAGTCAAAGAACCAAACCTGTCTCCATATCAAGTTTTCTCTTTATTTTTATCCATTAAAAATGTTTCCCGTGGTGCAAAGAAGCTATGTAAAGTGAGTCATCTAACCTAGGTGACATCTGTCTTAGAGTTTGGAAAGAATTTCAGAAAACTTATAAAAGTAGCTGTGACTCCCATCCAACATTGGGAATCCAAAGAACAAAAGCATTTCACTTCATTGGAAAATCAAGTGAACTTTGATGTAGTCTAAAATCACTTAACATTTCAGCAAACATAAACTTTCTCAGATAGTCTGTAGCAAGAAGTACCACTTGCAAATAAGCTATATTCTATAAAAATATTGAATCAAGGGAAAATATGTGATCCTACTCAGAGTCTTTAAAAATATTTTCAAGCACTTTAGAGAAAAATATTATAAACATTTCAAAAACTATTAGTATTCTGTCACTGTTGTTGATATGAAAACATTTATATGAATTGTTTTTTATTATTTTGAGCCGGTTTATTGGAGGGGTTAAAAGCATAGATTTTGAAGCCAGGATGTTGGGGTTCAAATCCAGGTTCCATCATAGTAACTGTAAATTCTTTGATATTCTATATGTCAGTTTCACCTATGAAATAATAATAATAATAATTTCAAGGAGCTATTATGAAAACTAAGCTAGTATATGTAAAGCATAGAACAGTTTCTGGTCCATAAAAAATGTCATGGAAGTATGAGCTATTATTATTGTTATTATTGGAAATAGTAGTAATAGTATCATTAGTCTCAAAAAAAAAAGTGCCTTAAGGTGAGAAAAATCAAGAAAAAAGCTATAGGAACATTTGCTTAATGACAAAAAAAATAAGAAAATAAAAACAAAACAAGCTAGGGTAAAGAAAACCCTTCTGACTTCTCTGCCTTTTGCATTAATTAACTTATTAAGCACAATTTACAATCCTTAAATGCTACATTTGAGTGACCTAATTAATCAAGAAAAAAACTCACAAGACATTAAGTACAGTATGTTTTTCACTTGGCAACAGAGCCTTATGTCTGCAATCTAAATAAGGAAACAATAGATTTTGAAGGCAAGCTGGTTTCTTTTATGAATTGCCTAAAGTGTAGCAGCATAATAATACTGATAAATACTTAGTCATATGGCATAGCATCAATGTGGCATGCTAGTAAAATTAAAAGCATGCATCATTTTCTGGATAAAACACATCCTAGGAAAAGCAAAGGGAAAAGATAAACTAACATTTCATCAAAAGTTTGTAGATGTGTTGTCTGTATTCAGTGTATATCTCTGTTCACAAAAGTAATAGCCATAGTTTCTTGGGGTTTTTTTGCAGTTTTTGGCCAGGGCTGGGTTTGAACCCGCCACCTCTGGCATATGGGGCCTGCGCCCTACTCCTTTGAGCCACAGGCACCGCCCTGTGGCCATAGTTTCTTTAACGTAATCTTCTACTTAACATGTTCTTTGCTGCCCATAATATACTAATTACATGTGACAGTCATTTAACACATTAAACAGTCTTGTTGACACAAGTTTGTGGAAGAATTTGAAAAAGTTCCCTCAAAACCTTGTGTGTGTATTTGTGTGCATATGTCAATTTCATAGCTCATGATAGTTTCAACTTAATTTTGTTTCTTTTTTTAGTGGAGATTTCCTGCTTTGAAAATGGCATTTTATTATAGACTTATCTGATTAAAAATCACAAATTTTTGATACACTTTGATTCTTTACATAATTTGCATAATTGCTAATAGACCAAACATTTCAATTGTGTTTTTAAATATAAAATGCAGTACTTTTATTTATCTGCATAGATAATCATTTCATAGCTAAGATAAGAGATAAGTTTTTAAAAATAATTTATTTTCAAAATTATCTGAAAAAGTATAAGACAAAAGTCTAGGGATCGTTTCAGAAAAAACAGATATTGTTATGTTGGCATGGTCAAGATTATAGGCTTGAATTTGATGGTATCAGTCCCATAAAAATGGATGTGTTTTCTGTTCAATGTAACTGATTTTGAAAAACATTTTCGAATTTTTCCTGTTTTACTTTCAAAATAAAATAGAACCATTTAAGTCACTTAGTTGGATTAGTATTAAGTAGGCAAGAAAGGGATTCCTAGGCATTTAGAAAACCTGTCTGCTTCTGGAAGAAGATTGAGCTGCCTCTCAGCTATTATCTCTGGTCAGGCAGAGCTGGCAGTAGTGGCTAAGAGGGCATGCAGAATGTTTCTGAAAAGAACATTAGACCTTGGTAAATGCTCACATTCCTGCTTTGTCTTGGAGTGGAGGGTCCTGGATATTGGCAGCATCAGTTTTGCTTTTCTAAATAGTTTCTTTCTATTAACTACAAGGGAATAGTAAATGTGTTTATAGAAAAAAATAGAAAGAAAAGAATAAATGAAAAATCAGTACTTGAATTTACTAGCAGCCTTTATCATTCCATGTCACCTTGAGGAAAAAAATGTCCTAATCATTAAAAATGGTCAAGGTCAAGGTTGGTCCCAACAATCTCAGATGATAGGCAGCATAGTTTTATTACTACTGAGAAACTCTAAGGGATTAGTGAATCTGACCCTGATGTTATTCTGAATTTAATATCATAACATTACTGAAAAACTCAAGGGTGTTATTTAAGAAACTATAGCTACTACTGAAAAAAGATTTCTAGCAAAAGTACTATGAAATCACGGGAACAACATTTTGCCAACACCATTGTTCTCATGCAATGTCTTTGGATCACAGTGTGTCATTTCCATGGAGCATCACTTCTGGGTCTTAGGAAACAAGTGAGAATGGATCCTTAAAACAAGACTGGATCATTGCTGGGGTTTAGTTCCTATATTTGTTATGCGTTTAAATACACTGTAAAGAGGAAGCAAAATTTACTTCACTTCCTTGATTGCCCAGGGGGGCCCTCCTATATCTGAGTCACAATCCCATAGATAGTCTTAATCCACCTTGAAATGATGTTTAATTTTAATAAATTCCTAGTTATTAGGAACTTCTTGGTTAATACTGTATTTAAAATATCCAGATTGGCATTGTTGCTTCTAATTGTGATAGTTAATAAATAACATTAAGTTAAACCTTGTGGTGATAAAAATTCAGACTGACCAAACATGGTAGTACTAAAAAAAAAAAATGGGGCAATTTAGCTTCTGGAAATTGAGGAAAATTAAAAGCTATTCCAGTCCCCAAAGCGGTTACTGAGTAAATGAAATTAGGGTTTGACAGTGTAAAACTTTCTATAGTTCAACATGATTCCCCAAACACCTATCCATTAAAAGTACTGTCAACAAGAATACGACGTAGTTTTCACCTTGGCCTTTTAAACTGTGGTCAAACAGCACACTAGTGTGAAAGGAGTGCTCATTCTGGAAAGCAAATGAAATAAAGCAGATGACATTTTAAGAGAAATAATAGTGACTGAGTCTCATCTTTACCACTTTCTCCCACAAAGGCTACGAATCTTAAGTATGTATGTTTCGAGGTGGTTAGAGTCATCTGCATTCAATATGACTTAATTCATTTTATTACCTTCATAAAGTCAGGTAATCAGAACTCTTAAAATTCTGTTCGCTTTTTATAGCAATAAAAAAAATCTAAATCTATGAAGGAAGATATGGAGACTTGGGGCAAAATTGCTAAGGAATGAGGTCCAGGGATTCCCAGTAGTTTATTTCTTTGTCAAAGAAATTTGCATTAAATTCCTGATGGCTATCACCTAATCATATGCCTAGAGAGTTACCTAGATCCAAAACATCTGCTATTTTATTTAAAAAGTATTGATCTCAGTAATAAATGATTTTATGTTGTTCTCTATGGTTGAATTGACCTTGAATAAGCCATAAAAAGTTAACAATGAAAAGCTAACCCTACAGACAGAAAATAGTACATCTAATTGTGTTCACATGTATTTATGTATGCAAGTGTATTACAGAAAGCATTGGATATTTTTAACAGCAAATCCCCCCCAAAACAGACCTTCCTTATAAAAAGAAACACAGAGGAGAGTTTGATAAGTTTACCATATGCCTTTGTGTATCCTTTCAGTTTGGTTTTCAACATGAATCCCAGTTCCACAGCTCTTCTAAATGTATTTCAAGAGTCAAATGAGCTTTTAGATACATATTCAGACATGTACACATTTGGATTTGTATATTTATGTACACATTAACCTTTTTTTATTAAATCATAGCTGTGTACAATAATGCAATCATGGGGTACAATGTACTGGTTCCATATATAGTCTGAAATATTTTCACTGAAGTGGTTAACTTAGCCTTCATGGCATTTTCTTAGTTATTATGTTCAAACCCTTATACTCTACATTTAATAAACTTCACCCGCACCCTTCTAAGATGCACCCTAGATGTGGACCCACCCATCATCCTCCCTCCACTTTTCCTCCCCTTCCCTTGCCACCTTCCCCATATTCTTGTACTGAGATTGGGTTATAGCCTTCTTATGAAAGCTGTAACTTAGTTTCATATTAGGGCTGAGTACATTGAGTACTTTCTTCCATTCTTGGGATACCTTGCTAAGAAGAATATTTTCCAGCTCTATTCATGTAAACATCAAAGAGGTATAGTCTCCATCTTTCCTTATGGCTGCATAATATTCCATGGTGTACAAATACCACAATTTATTAATCCATTCATAAGACAATAGGCACTTGAGTTTTTTCCATGACTTAGCAATTACAAATTGGGCTGCAATAAACATTCTGATACAAATCCCATCTCAGGCTGAGCAAAGGACTTGAAGAGAAAATTTTCTGAAAAAGACAGGTGCACGGCCTACAGACACATGGAAAAATGTTCATCATCCTTAATCATTGGAGAAATGCAAATCAAAACTACTTTGAGATATCATCTAACTCCAGTAAGACTAGCCCACATCACAAAATCCCCAAACCAGAGATGTTGGCACAGTTGTGGAGAAAAGGGAACACTTCTACACTGCTGGTGGGAATGCACACTAATATGGTCCTTTTGGAAAGATGTTTGGAGAGTACTTAGAGATCTAAAAATAGACCTGCCATTCAATTCTGTAATTCCTCTACTAGGTATATATCCAGAATATCACGTTATCATTTTTATCCAAACTTCATGCGGCTTAAAATGAACTCAATTTAATGAGAATTTCTTTACAAACTTGAAAAGTTTCCAACAAAAATTGTATTCTAAAGGAAAAAAAAAGTACGTAAACATAAAGAATGATCCAATGATAGAAAAGGAGTCTTTAACAAAATAGAACAGTGAATTAATATCCTTTATGAACTTGTTCTATGCATATTGTGCACTTTTGCATGTACACTTTTCAGTAGGACACTGATAAGTTATTTTTGTCATTATTGGAATATAGAACCACAAACAATTTACAGTAAAGATTTTTGTACTGGATTATTAGTTTCAAATAATTTAAAACTATTCATGTATAGAATAATCTCTCTCTATATTTATTTTGTTTTGATTTTGAAGTAAAAAAGTAGGATGAGCTTGGATTCTCTGAGGTGATTTTAGTTATTTGAATGTTATGCACAATCACCCTTCCTTTTATACTACAATATAAAAAATACAAAGCTTCATAGTACATTGCATTTATGCTGCCAACCCTGGGCTTAAAGAATTTCTAGCAAAAATCTTCAAAGTCATACAGCTAATACATGCCTTTATAGAAAGAATTACTTTCACTTCAGTGTTCTTAAATGAACATTGACATTTTATTGTAGCCTTTTAGAAATATAATTTGAAGTAACTCTCTATTATCATGCCTTTAGTTGCCACCCTTCTAAAATGTGACTTTAAAAACAAAAAGAAGTTATTCTGTTTATTCCGTATAGGGTTGGAAGAACTATTTGTGGAAAATTGTCATTAATTGTTTTAGAAAACAATCTTTGGCATGCATTTATAAGATACTTGTCTATATATCTGACATTATTTTATGTATATTTTCTTCCTGTGAAGTATTAGCTTCATATGAAGAAATATAAATGTGTAGTGACAATGTGTCATATGTGATGTTAAAATTATCATTGATACAAAAGGTCTATTCTGCATACACTGGAAATCAGGAATGTTGATGTCTATAGTCCAGTTAGATTGAAAGCTTATTAAACGTATTGTATCTGGAAATATCTAAAAATCCAGAATAGCCATACAAGTTAGAGGCCAAAATCTTTGAGCCACAAAAACGACTGTGAGTGATTTGAAGTTTCACTGACCTGTTATTATATACTATAGAAAGTCATATGGCTTCTATGTTAATTGATCCCTATAACTTTTCAGAATAAGTTATTTTTGAAATGTCAAAAAATACTTTTGGTTTATAATTGGTTAGTTACTAGTTGGTTGATTTCCTGTTCTGGGAAACTGGGTATTAAGTATCTATCCATTTTCAGATCACTTACATATTTGTCAAATTATATTGAGAAAATTTTTTTAAATTTGTGAATTTCTTGTTATGCTAATTATTATAATTTCAGACCTTCACTCAGTAAATTAAAGGAATGTGTTTAATTAAAAAGGAGAACTAATTAATGAAAACACCTTAACATATTTCTACATTTTAATGCAATCAACTTCTTTTTTCTTCAGATTCAATGCTACTGAAATATATGAAATAAAATTGTATTTGTAAAGTTATTTGGTTATTTATGTACAGTTGCCCTGGGCCTTTGGCCAGTCTAGTAACTAAACGTCCTATTTATTCCCCCTCCCGCCCCCACCTTTCTTTTTGAGACAGAGTCTCACTTGGTAGATATTTTTACCCTTTTAAAGGGAACATTTTTCTGTAAAACCAACTTATGTTTTAATGGAAATATAAAAATACTTACTGAAGCTTATCCTGGGACCTAAAGACCATGGAAGTCTATGAAATACTTCTGTTATAACACACCACAGTAGATGTCAACAATTACATTTTCTTGGCAAGATTTCTTAACCTTGTTTTGTTCTCTAGCATACATCTATAGCATTAATAATACTATTCTTGACTCTGCAGTGTCTGAATGATCTATTCAGTAGCTAAACAATTAGACATAATTTTATCACAAATGGGCCATTTTTCAGATTTAATTTTTTAAAAGGCTTAGGAAATTCTTATCTCTATAAAGCAACTGAATGTAACTTTAAAACGATAAAAATAAAATAAAGTGCATGGATTTTTTTCAACCTGTAACACCTAACTCCCACCTAAATACCATCATGGGAAAGGAGTCTTTACCATAATATAAATAGCTAATTAATTCACAAGTTTTTAAGTGCTGAGTGACACCATTAGGACCTTGGTGACATAGGAGGAGAATTATCAAAAAACTCATCAGGTTGAACCGCATTTTGGAAATACAGTAAAATTTAATGTAAATTCTGAAATTGCTAGCATATCAGGGAATACACAATAAATAATAGGGACGAAAGGAATGGGGAATATTAGTATTAATAAAATTGTACATATGAAAATAATAGAAAATGGATTTTTAAATATTATAACTCATGCCTGGATGGCAGTGACACGTAAAAAAGATTAGATTGAGAATTGAAATAAATAACAAAACTAATTCTGAAAGATGGATGAACATAATTTCCACCCTCATAAAGCATATAGTCTCTTGGTAAACAAATAAGCATTAAGTGGAACATAACAGGAAACAGAATAAAAAGAATTATGTACATTTCTTTTGTTCTTTCTTATGTATCTCTTTCACACATAAGTCTACTGAATTATAAAAAGAATTTCCTTTCTTGGCTCATAATAAATAATATTTTATTACTAAACTTTGTAAATTCATTGAAAGTTATGTGATATTGTTTTAAAAAATACATAATTGATTGTAATTTTTTTGGCTTAGGCAACAAATATCCTATTTCAATGCCAATTTACACATTAAACACACATAAAAGTGCACCATAACTGGGTGGTGCCTATGGCTCACTGGGTAGAGCACCAACCCCATATACTGAAGGTGGCAGGTTCCAACCCAGTTCCTGGCCAAACTGCAACAAAAAATAGCTGTGCATTGTGGCAGGCGCCTATAGTCCCAGCTACTTGAGAGTCTGAGGCAGAAGAATTGCCTAAGCCCAGGAGTTGGAGGTTGCTGTGAGCTGTGACACCACAGCACTGTACTGAGAACAATAAAGTGAAACTCTGTCTCTACAAAAAAAATAAATAAATAAAGTGCACCATAACACTCCTTGCCCACAATTCAGAGACTTTGATCCAGAGTGGGCCTTGTTGTGTTCACAGAATTCAATCACATATAATATTTCAAGAAGTTTCAAAAAGTTTTTGTCTTGGAAGACACTGTACAAAGGCTTATAATGCAAAATATTAGTTATAGATATTGTTCTGAAAGGCTAGAGTAGAGATTTGACATGACTTCCAATGGATCTCCAATTAAAGATAGTCATAAAGAGATAAGAATAAGAGGAGCAGAGGTAAAATAAGATCACAACATAAATTTACTCCAGATGACCGGAAAATACTTCAGCTCCTATGAACTCTGATTTTCAACAAGGGAAGAATTGGCCAATCAAGTACGTTGTCTCGTGTGTGTGTGTGTGTGTGTGTGTGTGTGTAATTAACAACTGGTTTCAAAACAAAAGAGCCAAACTACCACTTAGAAAGACAGAGAATGTTTGCTACCTTGAAACAGAATGGATTTTCAAATTCACCCACTTAGAAACCTCTGAGAATACCATGTGGGATCTCCCAGCCTTAGCACGGAATAGGCCTCCTCGGGCACCCTCATGGGTAGAGCTGCCTACTCTTCTCTGGAGACACGAGGGATTCCCACTGGTCTGGATAGCTGGAGTGATTCTGGTAGCTCCAGCAATGAAACCAAGCTGTGCTTTTGTATATCAGGGTGAAACAGGAAGGGAGCCTTCTCCCAGCTATATATCAGAAACCCCTCTTCCTGCTCTGACAATTTGAGAGGAGCAGCCTTTAGACAAGGAAGGCCAGCCTGCAAGTCCCCTCCTTCTGCACTGTCCCTAGTGTGCAGCAGGAGACAAAGCCCTACTATTACTATAGCCCTACTCATTACTATTTCAAGGACAAGAACAGGGTGGCTGGGGATGTGACATTCAGCCTCAGCAGCCTGAGGCTTATCAAGAGAAGTTGGTCTTAGAGGATCAAATTCTAATGCACCTGACTCTCAGGCATTTAAAAGACAGCACTGTTTCTGCAGCCAAAAATGGGGAATTAGCACCGGCAAGGTGCGGGGGGGGATTAGGATTTACTTCTTAGCACTTGAGGTCAAAGTTTAGCATCTGGAGATGACTGTCTGAGCTTGTTTCTGGCAAGAGTGTTGGGACTCGTTCCCTGGCAGGGGCAACTGGGACCTCGTGCAAGTGGGAGTAGGAAATAAAAGTACAGATAAGACCCCAATTTCTGCAGATAAGATGGACTTCCTGCGGCTGACAAACATGGCAAAAAAATTAAAATAATGGGAGCCAAGCAGCCATGGAGTGGTATACGGAGCACCTTTGATATGAGTACGCCCATCTGAGACAAACACTCCATCTTACATTTCAAAAGGCATCAGGCCAATGGGGACCAGAAGTTTAGAGGCTACACCCACATAGGCGCATAACCCTTTATGGTTAACCCCCACCAAAGCTCTCAAGGGCCAGAAAAAGAGCAGAACTTCACTAGCTAGTAACTGCTGTCTCCATAGACACCATTCTGCTGTTGCTGGTGATCAGCACCAACTGCCTGCTGCTGAAAGCTGTGCTGAAATCAAGGACTCTGCCTTGATAATCATCTGAGCGTTCTTGTCCACGTCTCATTCCTTGGACTGGTTTATTAATCTCTTTCCTATCTCCTTTTCTCTTGATGTTAAATGTTACTTTGTGGAAATTTTAATCCACAGCAAATGTTGATTAGATATTAAAAAATATATTAATTATAGTCAACTATTTAGATTCAATTTACAAAAAGTGGGTTAAACTAGGGAACAACTTTTCCAGGCGATTTATTGTTTCTTTAATAAACTTTTAAACGTTTGTTTACAATTCATTAACCACTTAATAAAGAGACTTAAAGACTTTAGTACTTCATACCTACTAGACTACTAAAGAAAAATTACAAGTGAATATAAGTCCTCCATGGTATACTCATCAAAAATAACACTGAGAGCAAAAACTATACTTTATGCAGAATTTGTTGAGAAGCAAACACAAAGTAAGGTATAGCATTATGAGAGGGGAACTATTACATGTGATTTGTTGTTTCTTTAAAAATATCTCCTTCCAATTATGTAATAAGTGGATATGTGTTTTAATTAATCTTTTACACTATCCACTAACCAAAATGCTAACAGAATTGTAACTGTTTGTAGTGTTTGTCTTAGTCTGTGTGAGCTGCTGTAACAAAATACCAAAGGTTTGGATGGGTTACAAGCAACAGAAATATATGTCTCACAATTTTGGAGGCTGAGAAGTTCAAGAGGCAGGGACACTGTCTAGTGGCAGCTCTTCTTTATAGCAGCTTTTTCTTACTGAATGCTCCCATGATAGAAGGGGCAAGGAGCCGCCCTCTCCTGATACAGACGCTGAAGCCATTGATGAGCATTCTGCCCCCAGAACCAATTCACTATCCAAAGGTCCCATCTCCTCATATCATTGCCTTGGGAGAGAGGAGTTCAACATAGGAATATGGGTCAGGGGGGCAAACATTCAAACCTTACTAGTAAATACTTCTCTTTCATTTATATTTATGCTTACTTTTCTCCTCCAGTTTATGTCTTCTGCTAAATGAAGTATGAGATCACTATTAGCCTAACAAAGTTCCAAATGATTAAAGAATTGTACCCCAATGTTTGGGATACTCTATACTTCAGATAATAGCACATTTGTAATACACTCACGGATAACACTTTTTCTTCTTTGAGCAAATGCTTTGACCATGTTTCCTCCAAGAATTTATGAAACAGGATAACAATAAAAGAAGCAAATACATTATTCACAATAAAATTCTGACTCAATGAATCTTAAAAAATTTTTTTTCTCAAGCTTGGCACCTGTAGCTCAGCAGCTAGGGCGATGGCTACATTCATGGGAGCTGGCGGGTTCACACCTGGCCCAGGCCTGCCAAACAAAAATGATGACAACAATAAAAATAGCCAGGTGTTGTAGCAGGTGCCTGTAGTCCCAGCTACTTGGGAGGCTGAGGCAAGAGAATCTCTTAAACCCTAAAGTTTGAGGTTGCTGTGAACTGTGATGCCGCAGCACTCCACCAAGGGCGATATAGTGAGACTCTGTCTCAACAAACAAACAAACTTTTTCTCTGTTCTGAACTCTGTATATCTGATGCCCATTTAATAGATCAAAATTTCTCTTGAAATGACAAAAAGAAGATGAAAGAAAGGAAAAAGGGGAAAGTGTGGGCAAGAGGGAAAGAGGGAAATAAACAGATGAATCTGATAACCATTAGCCTAAGCTCTAGCAAAGGAAAGTCTTTCTGGAAAGCATATTATTTAATCCCTAGCCAAAAGAAAACCATGCCAGTATATTATGTACACTGTTTGATCTAAATGAAGTAAAATCCCAGTTGTTATTTTGTAATTGTTTTAACGAATTCATTAATAGAACAATTACTATGTTGTAATTCTATCAAAGATTTGGATGAAATTTACCCTGCTGACCATAGTTCTTTATCTAAAAATGCTAATGAAAGCCTCAAGTTGAGAATTTTAGTATACTGATCTATCAGTTTGAAACTTCAGTTCAGCAGAATTGCACCTGCTACAAGTCAAATAATCCACAGAATTACCAAGATATATTCCTGTGTACACAACTACTCTAAACATGAAGTGTCATCCTGTGGTTTCATTTATTCCATAAATATTTATTGAGTACATTCTGTGTGGCAGCAATTACTCTGAGGCCTGGGAATACCATGGTAAACAAGACACAGCTTTTATAGGTACGTTTGTTCAAGCAAATTCTCCGTTTTCCAAATTATGGGCGATTCCTAATGGAACACATAAATTCATGTCCGTGTTAAAAACCAAACTTTTTCTAATAGCTTCTCATAGCTTTTTGTTCTTTTTAATTAAGGTTTACAAGAACAAATATCTTTACCCAATTTATTATCTAATCCTCAACTACTGATTTCTAATATGGGGTGTCAAGCAAAGAATTAAATTTAAAGTCTCCTAACATTCTACTGGGAACTTTTAAAATACAATATAGAACATATATTTTAGTGAGGAAAAAAAGATATTACACTACCAAAATTAGTCCCTTTTCCTGAACTCTCACATATATATAGGAAGTGGAAGTGTATTTTATATACATATATATTATATGTGTACATATATATAAAATACACATTTTGTATAGGAAGTGGAAGTGAATTTGACTTCCTATATAATAAAATCTTTACCTATAGCATTCCCTGACTCAGTAAATGGTGACTCCATTTTTGCAGTACCTCCCACCAAAAGCCTGAAAATTATCCTTGACTCCAGTCTTTGTCTTACTCCTAGTCTCTGATTCCTCAGGAGAATCTGTTGACTTTGACTTAAGGATAATAATGGTTAATGCTCAATAGGAGGCTAGAATTGTTCTGAATTCTGTAGGTATGTCATAACTAGTTTAACTCTGCACAATCCTATTGCTTCAGCACTTTAACATCCTCATCTTTCAGATAAGACAACTGAGACACAGAGAGGTTAAGTAACTTTTTCATGGTCACAAATTTCAAAACAGAGGAGCCAGAATAGACTCTAGGCAGCCTTATCCCAGGACCCACGATCTAAACTTTGACGGAGCCACGAGTAACCCTCACCTCAGCTCTATTACATTTTACACAGGTTTCTTCCTCTTCATCCTTCTCCTAAAATATTTATTTTTGAAAATTTGTAATTGTAAATTCGTTCTCTGCTGCTTTGAAATGTAGAGAAATATTTTCCCAGGCTTTTGCTAGTTTAACAAGCCAAGAAGATCTTTCTTAAGGAACTGAGAGCCGTTCTTTGGAAATGTCATTGTGAAAGCCGATAGCTCCCCTGTCCCTTAGACTCCTCTGGAAGGGTAAGGGCTTCTTTGATAAGGGACAATTAGGAAATATAAATGACCTAATGCATTGACCAACATCCTCCCTAATGACATCTAGCACATTTCCGCTAGTTTATCCTCAAACTCAGAAATCCTCTCACTTTTTATTTCAGTGGAATTGAGTTCAATCACTCTCCCCTGTTGTACCAGTTTTGAATAAATTTGTCTGGTTTAATTTTCTTTGATAACTGTCATGTTATAATTTCAAAAGGTAACCTGAATATAATCATTCCTTGCCATCTGCACCACCACCCTATTCTGAGTCATCATCATCACCCTTGGATGATTCTCCACATCTGCTTTCTTCTCTTCAGACAATTTTCAACAGTGGCCAGATTGATCTTATTAAAATAAAGTTGCCTAGATTACCACCAATCTCTTTGAGAACTGAAATGCTCAGGACACTATTTGAATTTAGGAAATAATGCACCTGTATTAACTTACTATTGCAGAGATTGCATGTTTGTTTCTTGACATATTAGGGGCATTGAGAGTTTACGTTCACTATATCAGAAAATAGAAAGGACATATCTAAGAGATTGTTGTAAGAGGAGAAATAGTCTTCGCCCCCACCTCTTTGTTGTAAATGTTAATAATCTAACTAGTTATAAGACAGTCACTCAGCAGTGCTCCCCTGGTTCTGATCCCGTGAAGTCCATCACAATCCTGGGCTGAAAAAAAAAAAAAAAGAAAGAAAGGAAACAGATGGAACAGGTGCAGAGTGGAAATGTGGCAAAGAGTCCTACAATCAGAGATTAGAACTAAAGGTATCCATGGATGATGTATAGCTAAAAATAGTAACTTTGGGGGAGAGTTATAAGAATTCTGTGAAGTTCTCTGACAGTAAAGCAGGTTTTGAGAACCATCTCCCTATCTTTGTGGAATTCTGAAACTTTGGTCAACAAAGGACAATGTTAACCCACGTGAATGTTTGGATCTTGCTCCTGGTTCCATTCCCCTGTTCACAGTGTGTCCCACAGTCATCCAAAAAAGACTTTTTAAGTTGAAAAAAAAAAAAAGTCAAGTAATTCCTCTGCTTGCACCTTTGTGATACATTCAGCCACAGCCCACCATAGTCACATCTGTCCTTGTATCCACACCCTTTGTTGTGGGCGTACTTCTCCCTGTGGAGGTTAAGAACCTGTTGCTGCTCCTTGGCTTTGAGTCCAGGCACGTGACTTGCATTAGCCAATGAGACATGAGCAGATGCAACGCAAGTCAAAGCTTGAACTGTCTTTGTCTCTGAACTAGCTGCCACCTACCTCTAGCACTGCTTTGACAAAGCACTGTGAGCAGCCCATGGGGCCAAGAAGGATAAGAGACACATCGGACAGTCCTGAGCCCACTCTTTATTGGAAAGAAGCTCATCTGAGCTCAGCTAAACTCTACTGGCAACTAGCCACACAAAGGAGCATGAGTAAGAAGTGATGACTGCCGCTTTAAGCAGTGAGTTTTAGGGCTGGTTTATTACACTGGATTATTACGACAGTAGCTGACCGATAAGTCTGACAAAGTCACACTCCTATCTCATCCAGAATGGAACGGCCTCTAATATCTTACAGGGTTTTGCTGCTATATTCCTAACCCTATTTTCTATTTAGGTCTCTTTTCCTTGCTTCAGCTATGACTGTGAATGAGTCCTTTCCCCTCAAACAGCTGCTCCTACCTCGGGGCTTTGCTTGTGTTATATTCTGTGTTTGGAATTAGCTTCCTCCAGATATTTCCCCACTCTCTTCCTCTAATTCTTTACATTTTTATTCCAATGTCTCTTATGCCAGAGGACTCTCCTGCTCAGGCTACATAAAAGTTTTCATTTCCGTAAAGCTCTTGCTTCCTTCATCAATTGTTAGGGTCTAATACACTTGCTTCCTTGATTCCTGACTCTCCCCTGCTCTAGTAGAATATCAGTTTCATAAATGAAGGTCTATTTTGTTTCCTATTACACCCCCAGAACCTAGAGCACAAGGTAGTCTTTTGTTTGTCAAATATTTGTTATATGCATACATTTGTGGGAACATCTTCCCTTCCCAACTGAGCGCAGAATCCGTGAGCGTCACAGATGTGTGAGTCTCAGTGGCCGCAGCCATTTTTCCCACTGTTGGGGCCACCTGTCCCCACTCTTGCCAGTGCACTCCTCTGGTGGCTTCTCATCTTTAACCTGGGGAAAATGAAACTGAAAAGCCTTAATTCCATTCTCGGGGATTCAGCATCATGTTCTTTGGTTGAATTCGTAAGCTTTGTATCCCGGTTCTTACAACTGAACTCCTCATTTATTCCAACCAGGCCATAAAGTTTTTGTCATGTTCCCTCAACTAAGTTATTCCTGGAAAGCAAGGATTTAAGCAGCATCTTATTTTTGTCACCCTCCTCTGGCCAAGAAAACCCTTCCTCTGCCACTCACCCATGCCGTGGACTTTACAGCAGCATACAGAGACAGAAGATTGTGAAGGAAAGGAGCCTGATCTCAGAAGAGATTCCTGCAGAATCTGTTTGTTTGCCTCAGGGCCCAGAAGGAGATGCTGCCGTTTTCTGTGATATTTGGATCTGGATGCTAACGTAGCACAATTTAAGGGGAGTGCCAATTTTGTGTGTTTGCTACAGGCTGGGTATCCCTTATCTAAGATGCTTGGGACCAGAAATATTTTGGATTTCATATCTTTTTTACAGATGTTTGAATATTTGCATGTATATAATGAGCTTTCTTGGGAATGGGTCCCAATTCTAAACACAAAATTCATGTATTCTTCATACATACCTTATACACATAGTCTGAAGGTAATTTTACAAAGTAATTAGGGGCATGAAACAAATCTTTGACCCTGTGTTAACTGCAACTGTCACATGAGGTCAGGACTTTTCCACCTGTGGCATCATGTCAACAGTCAAAACCTTCTGCATTTTGGAACCTTTTAGGTTTTGAATCTTTGAGCCAGGGATGCTCAATCTGTCTGAGATAAGTGATTTTGAATACATTTCGTCATTGAGCTTCAGAGTGATACAATGAAAGTTAATTTTGCATGTTTTAATGATGAGCTAGGCTCAGAGAGATTAAAAACAAACACAAAAATTGCGGACCTAATATGACACTGAGCCAATATTTGAACCCAGAAAAGTCTTTTGGTCTGTTTTTTCCCCACCGTGTCACAATTGATCTAATCAGGTCATATTGAACAATTACTCTTTCTCTTCCTCTGTCACGTGACTGTATTATCGGGTTGATTCTTTGTATGACTTTGTATCCTCCATCAGGCTATAAACCACCTGGAGGATATGGAATATGTCTTTGTTATCGTTCCGTTTTCCTTTCACTACCCTCAAACAGGTGAGTAGGAAGTTTCATGGAGTAGGTACATTCAAATGCCTGTTACCCAGAAATGCTATGGCATTTGAGTAAACATTTTTAAGATATAATATACTATACCACTTGATTGCCTTGATAAAAATTTCTATTCTGAAGCTCCCAAGCATGAAAACCCATAGCTACCACAGCATCCATTTCTTAAACCCTGGGCCATAGTAATCACAAATGAAACATGTTAATGTTTTCCTGGGCTTGCTTTATTACTTTGACGTAATCATTTATTTTTAACTTTCTAAGAATATTGAGTCAGTAGGTTGGTGGTTATGTTCTCTAGTGTTTTCTCCTGATAAGTAAACAATTTAACTAACTTATCCCTAAGTATTAACTTGGTTTCTATATTATAATTGATTATGATGGTAATTGTTAATAATTCCTCAAACTGAAAAACTTCCAAATACAAATTAATTTTTTTTTGAGACAGAGTCTCACCATGTCACCCTCAGTAGAGTGCTGTGCCATCACAGCTCACAGCAACCTCAAACTCTATGGCTTAAGCGATTCTCTTGCCTCAGTCTCCCAAGTAGCTGGGACTAAAGGAGACTGCCACAACGCCCAGCTATTTTTTGTTGCAGTTGTCATTGCTGTTTAGCTGGCCCAGGCTGGGTTTGAACCCTCTAGCCTCGGTATATGTGGCTGACGCTATAACCACTGTGCTACGGGTGCTGAGTCCAAAGTAAATAATTAATAGTATTCATCTCTATTCATCCATGACTCAATATTAATTGTTCAGGTCATTACTAAGGGATAGGTGGCTTTATTTATGTTGTTTTTTGACATTTTGAACTTTATTTTATTTATGTATTATTTTTTTTTTTTGAGGCAGAGCCTCAAGCTGTCACCTTGGATAGAGTGCTGTGGCATCACAGCTCACAGAAACCTCCAATTCCTGGGCTCAAGTGAGTCTCCTGCCTCCACCTCCCAAGTAGCTGGAACTACAGGCGCTCACCACAGCGCCCGGCTATTATTTTTTTTGTTGCAGCTGTCATTGTTGTTTGGCGGGCCCAGGATGGATTCGAACCCGCCAACTCAGGTGTACGTGGCTGGCGCCTTAACCTGTTGAGCCACAGGCGCTGAGCCGACATTTTGAACTTTAAAACTATATTAAACTATACTTAAATTGCTGAATTTAAATATCTATGAACTCTACTTGGAATTTAATTCTCACTGGTCTGACTTTTCTTACTTTAGTCCCTCTAAACATTCACATTTACTTTGGCATCTTCTAAATGCCTGGTGAGACTTCAGTACTTTAAAATGAATGCTTCATTTTAGATTTCGGACTTTGCCCATTGAAAAGAAGCATTGGAAGTGTCTTACATATCTATCCCGTACAATTTAGTCTACAGATAACTGTAATATGGGAAAATATCAAAAGCAAATGTTTTAAAGAAATAATACCTTTTCTTGAACAAGTCAAATTGCCTGTCCTTGAGGCTTTTTATCCATATGGCATGTCAAAACACTTCAATACTCACTGACCTTTCAAAGTTTATAGTTCTTTTAAAAAGCTCTTTTAAAAAGCTCTTGAAATTATGTAACATTCTGTACTACATTTTGCCTTTTGTGCTTGTAAATCATATGAATCAGGTTTGTTGCATTTTATTTTTACTTTTATCTATCAAGTTCTATAGTGAGATAGTTCAAGATATTTAACCATTTGAGGAAAAATTTGAAATATGTCAGTTATGTGGAAGGGAAAACGAAGAGAGATTTCATTTTTATCTTCTCCCTTGCCAATTTTCTCTAACTTCTTATTCATCTGGTTAATGGAAGACTGGAGCTCCTATTGAAAATGGTAATATCTGGGAATTTCAGCAATAATATTGCCTGTAAAAATGTTTTATTACTGTAGATAAACTCAGGTGTAGGATACCCTGATATATTCAGGATATGACAAATTAATTGCACTCCGATTAATAAATATGTGATTTGGAGAAATCTATTAGTAACAACACATTACTCCTTCAATGAGATGAATATGTGTGTGACATTTGCTGTCTGTGTATCTCCATAACGACACGCATCATTGTACCTTTGGCAGCATCTGAGAGAAATGACACATTTCAGAATCCTTCTATAAAG
Organism: Arctocebus calabarensis; assembly: GCA_963573935.1. Classification (NCBI taxonomy): domain Eukaryota; kingdom Metazoa; phylum Chordata; class Mammalia; order Primates; family Lorisidae; genus Arctocebus; species Arctocebus calabarensis. Next base: position 20,592 of record CAUYON010004044.1, read on the forward strand.
TGACACTATTAACATACTCAGGTGCCAGTCTTTGGAATTCTACCTGGTTACTGATGCTGATTACTTTGCCTGCAGCACCCCCTGCCTTTAGTAAATGAAAAATCTATACACAAAAGAACTCTGATACAGATTTGTTTATGCAATGTGTCCAATTATTATTTTATGTCTTCTATGTAAAACATAAGCAAAAGTGAATACAGAGGGGAAGTTTTTAAAATAACTATAGGAGAAACAGAAAACATCCAGAGACTCAGACAAAGAGAAAAAGAACAGACGTGGACGTGCATCTCCTTCAAAGTAAGCTGCTTAGCACATCATTGGATGGGAAGGACTAATATTTGATTGTTGGAAAAGATGGCTGTTTCCAGAATTCAATCATAATACCTCTTGGCACTCTTGCACGCCACCAGATTCACTGACCGAAATGATAGCCTTTGTTCTCCTGTCCACTACAGAGTGACAGACAGCTGCAATTAGTAGCTGTGAGTGGAAAAATATGGGATTAAAAAATCAATGAATCAAGAAGAAGAGATTGGTGCTGACACTTGCTTTAATGTTAGGGAATTTACAAAAATGGAGCATGCTATGACTTTGCTTTTGATTAAAGTGGATTTTACAATAATTCTAAAAGGGAAGAAAAGGAAAGTGTGCAATGAAAAAGTTGAATAAATTGGGTAGATATGGAGGTGATTGTTTATTCATTTAAGTGGTAACAGCAAAGTTCAACCTCTACTTTCTCCACTTTTAGCAGTTTGGCTGGTATTATTATTTTTTTTCTTTTTAGCTTTCTGTAGGCCAAATTAGAGAACACCAGAAGGCTAGGAATGGCGTTAGGGATCTAGTTGTTTATAGCAGAGAAACAGAATATTGCCTCCTGTGCGTAAACTGTCATGTGTATAACTCTCCTGTGCAGAACACGTGCAAGAAACAAGTGGTAAGCAGATAACAAAAGAATGAAGCTTAGCAAAGAAAGGGAAAGACATAATGGAAACAAAAATAGGACTAGAAACGTAAAAGACAAAGACAGGTCTGAGTAAGTAGTTGAGGGATAAAGGAAGTGCTGGTTTGGAGGAAATTCAAAGCATTTAGGATGAGTACTTTCACAGTCACCATGGCTTTCTCAGTGAAATTCAGTCATTAGCTCTGCATTGCAACAGTATCAAGCAGCCATATATAAAACAATGAGTCCGGGCTCAGTGCCAGTAGCACAATGATTATGGTGCCAGTCACATACACCGAGGGTGGAGGGTTTGAACCTGGCCCGGGCCAGCTAAACAACAATGACAACTGCAACCAAAAAACAGCCGGGCATTGCGGTGGGCCCTTGTAGTCCCAGCTACTTGAAAGACCAAGGCAAGAGAATCTCTTGAACCCAGGAGTTTGAGGTTGCTGTGAGCTGTGACACCACGGCACTCTACCAAGGGTGACATAGTGAGACTTTGTCTCAAAAAAAAAAAAAAAAGAAAAGAAAAAGGAGTCCAAATAAATAGAAATTAAATTCTTGTTTGACATTACTGCCAGCAAGAAGTAATCAAAGGGCAATCAGTGGAGGTGTATGCTATCAGCATCCCTGAGTCCTTTTTTGTAGCATTGTTTACTTAACAGTTTCAGAACAGTGCAAAATGATAATTCTTCAAGCATATCTTTTACTGCCACTAACATTTTTTAACATAACATCGTATTGCATTAGTTTAATTGCCTTATTGAGTGCAGTTCTCTCAGACTTCTTATTCAACCATCCATGAATACCTCGGCCTGAGCAGCTCCCTCTTTTTCCCCCCAGTGAACCTGGAGCCCAGGTTACTGCACCTGTCATACAGCGTTACAGCCACTTATTCACTGAACAGTGAGTTCTTGAGGATAATGTCTAAGTCTCCTCTGGTTTTTGTCCTTGTGACTGAGATACAGTAAGTATTTAATCCATCTAAGGTTTTCCTTCCTCAGATTAGTCAACATTCTCAATAACTAACCCCCTAGAAATAACATCAGAAAACATTCATTGCAATATTTTAAGTCATTAAAATGACTTTCTTTCTTTTTTTTTTTTTTTTGGTGCCCTACTTTCCCACTGTGATTTTCCCTCTTATGTATCTTTGTGTTACATTTTATGTTTTTACTATGGCCAAGTAGGATCTGAGTTTTAACTGTGATGAACTGCAAGTGATAGAATGAAAGGTCATTTTAAAGTTAAATGCTAATATTATTTTTTCTCATTATTCGGGTACATTAGATTGGCTAAATTTTTATCTATGGTGTTTATCATTATTAGTTGTTTGAAAACAACACATTCATTCTGCAGCTATTCATTCTGCAGTTGATGAGACAGTAAATTTTTTCATGCTAATGTTCAAAAGCTTGAACATTAAAAAGATACTTAGCCTAAACTCCATTAGCAGTAAAGAATGTGTTCTTTGACACATGTAACTTTCAAAAGCATGCTCATAATACCCAAGCCACTCTATATATTAGTCACAAAGATAGAAGACTGCTAGTTTAACCTATGGAGGCAAAATAAAAATATCCTTTCACTATTTGGTCTGTTTAAGGAATGTGCAATATAATGTTTACTTTTTAAACATTATATTACATTTTTTTTTTTTGTAGAGACAGAGTTTCACTTTATCACCCTCAGTAGAGTGCTGTGGCGTCACACAGCTCACAGCAACCTCCAATTCCTGGGCTTAGGCGATTCTCTTGCCTCATCCTCCCGAGTAGCTGGGACTAAAGGTGCCCGCCACAATGCCCGGCTAGTTTTCTGTTTTTGCAGTTCAGCCTGAGGCCGGATTTGAACCCGCCACCTTCTGCATATGGGGCCAGAGCCCTACTCGATGAGCCACAGGCACTGCCTTAAACATTATATTACAATTAATTAACTAACTCATACTAATATTTCTAAATGCCAATATTTGCTATCATATATTGCCTACCCATGTTTGCTGGATGAAGAGCTATGTCTTTGACAAATATTATAAGAATCCCAAAAGTTCTGCAAAGGAGGTATCACTTTCCTTTTTGAGAAGGAGGCGCTGAGTTCTAGGAATAAGAAGGATCTTATTCTAGGACTCATACTAGTCATACTTTCTGTTTTTGAACAGAATTTAAATCTGATTTCAAAGCCACTACTTTCTCTCGCTCTCCGCAAGGGCGTGATTCCTTCCTTGTGTGCTACAAAATGTTCTTCTGCTGTTCTAAGGCAAGAACTCCAACACGAGCGAGTCCATATGTGCAGACCCTGAAGTGGCTCGTGACAAGTGGGAGTGTGTGGAGAGCGAGGATGAGAGATGTGAATTGGCTTCCATGGTGACAGAAACTGCGAGAGGGGTGGAGGTTGTGTGCAATGTGTGTGTCGACACATGGCCAGCTTATGACAGCACTTCCGTGCTAAAGAGGATGCAAAAGAACAACTGATTTGGGCTGGGTAAAGATGAGAAGACTTGAAAAAAAGTGCTAATTAAAAGTTAAAAATACTACTTTTAGTCTTCATTGTCTTGTTTTCTACACTGGAAACAATGGGAATTAAGAACAAAATACTTATCTAGAGTATAATATGGTTTGTTTTCTCTAGGAAAAATGGACAATTGAGGAATAATTTTTCCAGACTTATTAAGGTATATTTGACAATAAAATTGGATATTTTTGAGGTACCCAATGTGATAATTTAATATACATAAGCACTGGTAATCTGCAGAATTAGGAAAGGATTTCTTTTCCACCGCAATTATAATTTGGATACAAGGAGACTCATTTGTCTTTATAATTGTTTGATGGTGCATTGCTAAATTCTACACAGCGAGAAGCATCTTTTAAGATTAAGTCCCAAAGAAAACCACCAGCCAGCATTAACATTAGCAAGTTGTTGTTGGTCCTGGGAGAGGTCTTGACCTCTCTGTAATCAGCAGAAATTACGATGTTCCATTTCCTCCTATCTCCCACCTAATCACCACTATCTCCTCTTTGGAAGCAAGCTTTTCCCCAGAAAAAGAAACATATTTTGCACAAAGATGGTCTGACTTCCTTTTTCTTTTATCTCTCTGAAGTTTGAGTAAGTAATGAGGGGAGCTGTTACCATGGATACAAAGGCATGTAAACACAGAGAACAGACTTGGTGAGGTGGAAAAGACAGGAGCACAGGATGTGATGAACATGCCCTCTCAGAGTCTGCAATCATCAGGTGGGAGGCCTGGGTCTTACCAAAATGTGCTCTGTGCTGTGGAAAAGCAGATTGCAGAAGGTTCAGAGCAAGGGCTTCTGAATACAGGGGGCAGATTTAACTAGGCATCAGATCTGTTCCCTGCACAAACCCCACTAAAGCTACAGTAAGTGGATTTTTTTAACTAGACATAAAACTGCAAGAATGGAGGAAATATAGAGGAGATTCAGAAACAAACATTCAAAAGCTAAAGAGCAGATGTACAACTTTTAACTGATCCAGAAGGAAAAGAACAAAACAAAGAAAAACTGAGCCAAAAGCCAAACCTAAATCAGCAAGAAGAATTTCAGGTGGTTCAGGTACTGGGAGAATCAAGAATCACAGAATAATTGGGAATAGGAATTAAAAGAGTGGGAATTAATTGGCAGTTATTTAAGAAAGGAGATGTTTACAATTTTTTCCTGAAGCCCAATTAACTAATCACCGTATTTCATCTTAGCAGACACACATACTTTATACTCTGGAAAGGTTAAAACTAAATGGAGGTTCCGTAAGATATGATAGTCCCCCCTGACTGAGGATGGAAATACCATCCCCCAAAGGGAAAAACAAATAAGCAAATGCTGAGATTGCTTCCACTCCCAAGCCCACTTGCCTTATCCTTCACTGGACTTCAAAACTATTGGCTGGCAGGGCAGTGCCTGTGGCTCATCGAGTAGGGCACTGGCTCCATATACCGAAGGTGGTGGGTTCAAAACCAGCCTCCATGAATTGCAAAACAGAAAAATAGCCTGGTGTTGTGGCGGGCACCTGTAGCCCCAGCTACTAAGGAGGCTGAGGCAAGAGAATCGCCTAAGCCCAAGAGTTGGAGGTTGCTGTGAGCTGTGTGACACCACGGTAATCTACCGAGGGGGATAAAGTGAGATTCTGTCTCTACAAAAAAAAAAAAAAAAAAAAAAATTGGCTGGCTGAAAAAAAACATGGCTAAAAAAAAAAGCTAGAATTTTATTTTCTGTGTGAATCTAACAAGTTTCAAAGAAATATTTACCAATAATTATCTTAGAATTTCTCCAAAAAATGTCCCATCACATCAACAAATGACCCCCTGTCATGTCTTTAGTCACAGGTGCAAATAAAGGTTCAAAGTTGTCAATCATCTCTTTAGTATTTCACTCTTCAACAGGAATCAATAATCAAAGATGATCAGACTTACAAATAATATCTCTTAACCTGTGATACATGAAACAAAAGAAGAGACAAAGAATCTTGGCGGAAACAGGCACATACATAATAATTAAAAAAAAAAACTTCAAAAGCATGTCATTAATAACCTCGGAGAAGTAAATATATTTCATCAAAGAAAGAAAAAATGGATATAATAAGAAAAAACATTCAGAGAAAAGAAAAAAATGAGCACAAGGAATTAAAAACATGAGAATAAAAATTGAGGGTGGTGCCTGTGGCTCAGTGAGTTTGGGTGCCAGCCCCATATGCTGGAGGTGGTGGGTTCAAACCCAACCCCGGCCAAAAAAAACTGCAAAAAAAAAAAAATGAAAATTAAAGAGTTAGAAGACGAAATTGAGGAAATATTCTGGAAAGTAAAGTGAAACAACAGGGATAAAAATAGGAGAAAAAATAATAAAAATAAGACCCATTTAAGAAAACACAATATCCAGGGCAGTGCCTATGGCTCATTGGGTAGGGCGCCTGCCCATATACTAAAGGTGGTGGATTCAAATCTGGGCCCCGCCAAACTGCAACAAAAAATAGCTCGGTGTTGTGGCAGGTGCCCGTAGTCCCAGCTACTTGGGAGGTAGAGGCAAGAGAATCACTGTAGCCTAGGAGTTGGAGGTTGCTGTGAGCTGTGATGCCACCACACTCTACCAAGGGCAACAAAGTGTACTAAAAAAATTAAAAGAAAGAAAAGAAAACACAATATCCAAAAAGTGGAGTGTGACCAAGACAGAAAAGACACAAAAACTCTTGAGGAGATAATCCTAATTTTCTTAATTTGAGGAAGCAAGTTACAACATTGCAACAGTCCACTCAGATCCTGACACAGAGAAAGGACAATTCCACTCACGTGCTTCATTTTGACAGCTCAGAACAACGGTGCAGCAGTGGGTGTGTTCCAACCATCCAGAGGTGCAATAAAGTCACACTCAAAGGGAAAGCAGTCAAAATGGTTTCAGTCTTCTTACCAGCAAAGGTGCAAGAGAGAACACAACTGAAAAGCACCTCTAAAATGTTGATGGGAATTGATTTTTTTGCCTAGAGCTCGATGCCCAGTCAAACTGACAATTAAATGAGACAGCAGAATAAAGACATTTTTAGGTATGCAAAATATCAAAATATCCAATTCCTTTTCTCCAGGAAGTTACTAGAAGATATTCTCCACAAAAACAAAAGAATCATGAGCCCAGAGAAATATAATAGATAATGAGAAACACAAGGAGCACAGACCCTGGAAAGAAATTAAAGTATCTTCCTCAAGGGTGATGATGAAAGGCAATTCCAGAAGGACAGGTGTGCACTGGGCAGAGAGTCCGACATTGGACTCAAGGTAACATAATGAGGTCATTAGCACATTTTATCTGACATTTTCTTCTTTTTTATTACACAAAGTGATATGATCACAGAAAGAGGGAGGGAGAGAGAGAGAGATCCAAAAAAGACAAATATATCATGTGGGTAAATACATAAATGCACACATGAACTAGGAGAAAAACAAAGGGAGTTCTTACAATCACAGCAAGGAAAGTCCTAGAATGAGAGTTGTTCAGCCAGACTAGAAAAGAGACAGTAGGAGTGTTCAAAAGATAAGGCTCCAAGAATATTTTGGAGCCTGTCAAGATTACAGGTTATAATATTTGAAAAATTATGCTGACTAGCTATTGGAAGATATGGAAAATATTAGCAACAGGTACAAAGGAAACTGTGCAATATTTTTTATAACAGTAATCCTTGGATTCCTACTATTGCCACTGTTATTAAACATAGTGCTGGAGGTCCTAGCCAATGGAATCAGGCAAGAGAAAGAGATCACAGTTATTCAAATGGGGACAGAGGAGGTCAAACTCTCACTCTTGCAGATGACATGAACTCAACTACAAAGCTCTTAAAAGTGATAAAGAAATACAGGAATGTCTCAGGATACCAAATCAATGTGCACAAATCAATAGTCTTCAGACATGCACTAGCAGTCAATCTGAGAATCAAATGAAAGACAACACACTTCACAGTAGCACCAATGAAAATGAAATACCTGTAAACATACTGTGATCAAAACAGCATGGTATTGGCAAAAAAAAAAATAGAGAGAAACAAACCTATGGAATAGAATAGAGAATCTAGAGATCAATCTAGCTACATATTGCCATTTGATCTTTTGATAAACCAAACAAAAGCATACCCTTGGGAAAAGAATCCTTATTAATAAACAATGCTCGGAGAACTGATTAGCCACATGTAGAAGACTGAAACTGGACCCATGCTTCTCACCAATGACAAAAATTGACTCTCGCCACATAAAAGATTCAAATTCAAGACATGAAGTCAAATCTACCAAGTATAGAACACAAATGTGATCAAGTATATGAGGTATAAACTATATTAATTAAGAGGATGTAAGCACTCCAATTTGTACAAATAATCAACACATTGAATCCCACAAAGGGGATCCATGTATATATGAGTTAATGAAAAAATAAAAAATAAATAAAAATACATGAAACAATAAGAATTCTAGAAGAAAGTGTGGGGAAGACTCTTGACAAAATTGGCCTGGGAAAAGATTTTATGAAGACTCCCTTGGCAATTGTAGCAACACCAAACATAAATAAAGGGGACATGATCAAGCCGAAAAGCTTCTGCTCAGCTAAAGGTACCACAACTAAAGCAAATAGGCAGCCTTTGGAATGTGAAAATATTTTGCATGCTATGAATCTGACAAAGAGCTGGTGACCAGAATCTACAGAGAATGCAAATGAATCAACAAGAAAAGACCCAACAATCCCATTTATAAATGGATAAAAGACTTGAACAGATACTTCTCTGAAGATGATAGATGGCCAACAAACACATGAAAAAATGTTCATTGTCTCTAATCATCAGATAAATGTAAATCAAAACCACCCTGAGATATCACCTAACTCCAGCGAGGTTAGCCCCCATCACAAAGTCCCAAATCTGCAGATGCTAGCATGGATGTGTGCAAATCCCACTGCAGGTGAGATTGCAAACTAGTAGGTCCTCTGTGGAAAGAAGTATTGAGAATTCTCAAAAACTCAGAGTTGACCTTCCTTTTGAGTCAATCCCATTATTAGGTATCTACCCAGAAAGGAAAAAAAAAAAAAAACAATCATTATTCCACAAGGACATTTGCATCAGAATGTTTATCACAGACCAATTCATAATTTACCAAGATGTGGGCGCAACCCAGTTGCACATCATCCCATGAATGAATTAACAAACTGTGGCATATGCATACCATGGAGCGCCATTGAGCCATAAGAAGAGAAGCAGACTTTACATCTTTATGCTTACCTGGATAGAGTTAAAACACATTCTTTTTAGTAAAGTACCTCAAGAATGGGGAAAAAGAAGTATCCAATGTACTCAATACTAATATGAAACCAATATATACACAACTACATACTCATAAGAAAGAAAAAATGAAAGTATAGTCTATCAAGGGGGAGGAGAGAGGAAGGAAGGGAAGGGGGGGTGATTAGCAGGATGTCACCTAATGTGCACAATGTGAGGGTGCTCAGCAAACCCCCTGGATGAAGGAATCAACTACAATGTGAAGTTTTCCTTAGAAATGAAAAAAATATAACCTAAATATATGTGACCTCATTAGTAATCTGAAATTTTAAAAGGTAATTATTAACTTTAGAGAAAAATAAGAAATAAAAAGTAATAATAATATACAGCAATATTTAGTGTAAATGTCATATTCATAAACAAAGTAAAAACTTAATATTGATTTAAACAAAAATTGTCACTCAATAATACTGAAAAGAAGAGGGAAGGAAATCAGAAAAGGATGACGATGTTCAGAAAATTAACATCCTCCTGTACTAGAATAAGAATGCAGTATATAATGTTTAAAATAGATAAATCAAAAATGCTTCTATGCCATCATTAATGACAAATCTACAGTGATGCCCAAATGCCAAGTGAAACAGCTCACTAAGTTTAAAGTTGTATTATTTTGTATTATTTATTTACTTATTATGTTTAGAGACAATATCTTGCTGTGTGGCCAGGCTGGATGGCAGTGTCATGATCACAACTTACTGTAGTCTCAAACTCCTTGGCTCAAGTGTTCCTCTCATCTTGGCCTCCGAAGCAGCTAGGTCTGCAGGTAAGTACCATGACGCCAAACTAAATCTTTAATTTTTTTATAGAGATGGTAATTTATTATGTTGCCCAGGTTAGTCTTGAACTCTCAGTAATCCTCCTGTCTTGGCCTCCCGAAGTAAGATGAATTATTAAGAGGGTCCTTATCTAACAAAAGCAATCAATGTAACCTGGTTTTCTGTAACCTCAATGAATCCCTAACAATAAAAAATATATATTTAATTAAATAAAAGTAAAGATAAAAATTTTTTAAAAACCCTTTAAAATCAAGAATTCCAATGCTTAAGTTAATAGATCCTTAATAGATCCTTAATTCTGACTGCAGAACTTTTACAACGTTTAACATATTGATTACATTTAACTCATATTTCTGTCTTTTCTCTATAGAGATAATTTCAGTATGGTAACAAATGTTGGTGGAAAATTCTCGGATAGTGACAGTATTGTATTTTTCTTTGAAAGGAACATTCGAAACCATTGTTTTCCTATGTAATGAACTCAGTGAAGAAAAATGATGGGAAAAAAAAAGAACATGGAGTAGAGCAAATTATCTATTGTCTTTACAGTTTAAGTCAATTATATACTAATTTCAAGCATATTCTTGTGAAACTATGAATAAGACATACATTGCCAGCTCCTGGAATTCTACAAACTGGGTTTACAATGAGAAAATATCAGCTCTGACTAAGACAAGACACATTTCTGTTTTAAAAAGTCTATTTTTGTATACACTGCTTTTTCTCACTACACCATTTAAAAGTTTGGTTGATTTGCTTACAAATTATTTACACAGTAATTTGAAAGTTTAAGCCAATAACTTTTTTTCTAACCATAACTCCAAGCGATAAAGAAGCAATTTACATTTCTAGCCCCTTCGCTTGCCTTGAGTCTTCTCATATCTGGTGAAGCATGGAGGTTAGGTTCAAAGACAGCAAGCTGAAAGAAGCTTTGGATTCTACAGTCACAATCGTTATCATGCTTTGTTACAATTATTTGTTATGAAAACACAAGGCTTTATGAGGAATAGAAAGTAAGAAGCTCTGTTAAATGCCCTTTAAATGCATCTGTTAAATGCTTACGCCAAACAGAATTCTTTTATATTCCTGTGTTAAACAACATGGAAATAAAATAGAAATATATGCTTTACCTTTAAGGAGAACAAAATACAGTTCAACACTTCTTGAATTATTTGGAAATAACTATGATGTTACAACATAAATAAGTGTAAGGGAGAATAAATAAATAAAAATAGAATCTTAAGTGATTAAAGAGAACCAATTGCCAAGCTTGACAAAATTGATCTCAATAATTCTTATGGGTCCCTCCCAACTAATTCCAATCTTTTAGGATTGTAAGGATATTTTCTGCAGAGGAAACGACATTGTCTTTCTTAGCAACACAATCACATCATGAAATGTTCTTGGAAACATTCAGTTCATTAAGAAGGAGACAAAGACAAATGCTAGTGACCTGAAATTGTTAGTTCAAAATCACATGGTATGAAATTGAAAACATGCATTGAATGAAAATCATAAATATCCCAACTACTGAGTGGAAAATTATTTGTCCTTAAAATAGTAGTTTCTGCTTATTCAATGGGGCAGTAGAAAATGATGTCACAATTGTCCAGAGTGCTTTGTTATAGGTTGTGTGTTTATATTATAAATGTTATATGGAGAATAAACAACATTTTATGAGAAATTAAATGGTATTATGCTGTCTTGGATGGGAAACCAAGACAGCATAAGCTTCAGTTCACAGAAGAACCAGAGCATTGAGAGAGAACCTAGACTTTTGAATTAGGAAAAACATGGGCAATATGCAAGCCTTACATATTATTAGCAGTATAAATTTTATCAAGTTACTCTACCTTTCTAAATCTTAGGTTTCTTACTCATGAAATAGGACAATTACTTGTGAACTACTTGTGATTTTGGTGAAAATGGAACAAGCAGTGGGGCACCTGACATAATGTCCAGAACATGTGTTAATTTCCCTTCCTTACTTATTATCAGTGACTTTTTTTATTCTGGAATCTACAAAATAGATCTGCATATAATCCTTTCTGTATGAAGTCAAATAGTTTTTTGGTTTTGTTTATTTTTTTATAAATTTTCTATTAATTGTGCATGTAATGGAATGAAATTACAATTAGATATAAACCAAATAAACTTGACAATTTTTCAGTTAAAAGAGTACTTCTCAAAGAAAATAATCTTGACTTGGATCTAGTCAAGTTATATATAACAGTAAAAAATTAGTGAAGATTTCTGATCGTTCACTTTTCAGTATTCATTTCAATATATAAATTATTTTCTAAGTCATGTACTTCATTTTTACAAATAATTATTTCTTTATCTCTTTATGGATTTGGGGATTTATTAAAACTGTTAACCTTCTCAGAAAAATCCATGAATATTTATTCTCAAAAATGTTATAACTATGCTTTAAATTTTAAAATTCTTACTATGTGTCAAGCTGTGATATGTAGTGTTAAAAGAAAAACAATTTTATAAATGTTACTGCAAGTCATTGAAGGAAATATGTTATCCCTCACCTTAAACTCCCTTTTTATGGTCGAAGTACATCCTGAGGTTACTGGGATGGGTTAATGAAAAATAATTTTAGAGGCTCGGCGCCTGTGGCTCAATGGGCTAAGGCGCCAGCCACATTCACCTGAGCTGGCAGGTTCGAATCCAGCCAGGGCCACCAAACAACAATGACGGCTGCAACCAAAAAATGGCCTGGCGTTGTGGCAGGCGCCTGTAGTCCCAGCTATTTGGGAGGCGGAAGCAGGAGACTCGCTTGAGCCCAGAAGTTGGAGGTTGCTGTGAGCTGTGATGCCACAGCACTCTATCCAGGGTGTCAGCTTGAGGCTCTGTCTCAAAAAAAAAAAAAAATATTTTTAGAATAAATAAATCTCTCAGTTTAATAGTAACATACTAGCCTTATTAGTGAAAATCCTGGAATTAATGCGTCTCTTGTGCTCTCCTTTTCATTCCTCTGTCTCTCCTCCCAAGGCACTCTCTCGCTCTCCCCACCTCCCCCCCTCATCCCCACACACAGGCACAAAACACATACACATATATATATATTTATTCAAGGGTAACTTGAAACGTAAACAAAACAAATAGAGAAAACAACGGCCTCACCGAGTGAACAGGCTGGAGAGAAGCCTATCACGGAAGGAAGGGCGAGCTGGGGTCTGAGCTGGGTAGCCAAGACGCCTTACTGAACGTGCCTTCTGCTATTTGCACATCTCTCACATAATAGAATTCACGCTGTAATCTGACATTTGAATATTTTTGCTTTACTGCATTGTTGGCAATCTAAGGGAAATAAGGTAAAAAGAAACTCTAATTTATATGACTTTTAAGATAGTCGAACATTTTCACTGTGGACATGATACTAAAAATATGCAAGAAAGAAGCAGCGGTCATTTATTTTGTACTACCATTCCCTACCTTAGTGACTTTCTATCTCTCTTCCCTAAACCTTCAATATCATTTCCAATCTTCATAAAAAAAAAGATTATTTTGGGCAGGGCCTGTGGCTCAAGGAGTAGGATGCCGGCCTATTGGTGGTGGGTTTAAACTCAGCCCTGGCCAAAAACTGAAAAGAAAAAAGAAACAAAGATTCTTTTTTCTAATTGCATAAAGTTTCAGAATTGTTTGAATTAAATCCAAAATTCTTATATCTATATATCTAAACTTTCTTATAAAAATGAAAGAAAACATGCATTGTATTTGGAAATTATGCTGAAATAAAGAAATAGGAAATCATTATCTGTTAAAAAATTAATTTAAACTTTCTATACCAGGCATTTAAATTTGCAAGCGATGGCAGAAACAGCTTGCTACTAGTGCAAACCTGGCTACTAATTCAATGACACTGTACGCTAAAGGGGGACAAACACACTGTGCCAGGAGACTGAAATGCCACCATCCCTCCCTGGACAGAGACAATGCTCTTGTTCTTTGCCTGTAAAAGTGTTTTATTAAAATCATTTCTCTGCACTACAAGACAGGTGCAGAGAAATGGACAGGTGTTAACCAAGTCAGTCGGCAACCATTATGATTTTCAGATAAGATGCTTCTAAGTGACAGTTTCATAACAACGGAAAGGTGCTCACAATATTCAGTGAAAACCCTATAATAAATTATTAACTAATAAAATATAACATGGTTGCACTATTCTTCAGACTACCTATTCTTTCTTTTTCGGAAGATCTTTCCCAGGCCTGTACTTCTTTGCCACGTACACAAACACACACACTCACACACACAAATCAACACATACGCTTTCAAACTTTTTTTTCAACTGATAGCCTGTGGACAACTGCTCTAAGTACAAAAGGAAAATCTAAAATCCTAACTGAGAATGCTTCATTTATATCATTTGTAGCACAATTAATTTGTTATTTCTAGAAGTGTTTGCCTTTTTCTCTTAAGAAAAAAAGGTTTAAAAAAAATAGGAGAAGCTTTGTGCTGTGGCAGTATCATAGCCAATGTGGTTTATCCGAGGCACAGTTATTGCTAATTGAAAACTTTTCCCAGTAGCCCAACTTGACAACTTAAAATATAGTCAGCATTGGCAATTTTTGACAGTCTCTACAGAGACTGAACAAAAAAGAAAAAAATAATTAAAAAAAAAAAAAAAGCAGACGTCCCAAATAAATAAATACATATTGGTGAAAATTCAGAAGTCCAATGGCCAGTGAGTCCCTTGCTTTGTGTAAGGGCCTACTTCCTCTTAATTATGAAATCAAACATTCATTAAGCAAACCAACTGAAGCTGCATATATCATGTGAGCTCTCTTGTTAGGCTCACGATTCCAATGTGACTAAGACCACATATAGACATATTTAAAATATACTGCATATTTACTTGATCAGCAAGATGTTATAAAAACACTTCAAAGTCAATTAATATTGTACATAAGGCAGATACAAGAGGGCATTGTATTGGCAATAAATATAATGAGGGTCAATTCTAGGCTAAGAAGGTCTCCTAGGTAATATAACAATACAAAGAACACATTTAGATCAAATGAAAACATTCTACATTCATTTAAATATGTTTAAAAAATCAGCATGGTGGGCTTGGCTCCTATAGCACAGTGGTTATGGCGCCATCCACATACACAGAGGCTATTGGGTTCAAACTCAGCCCAGACCTGCTAAACAACAATGACGACTGCAACAAAAAATATATGGATGCTATGGCAGGTGCCTGTAGTCCCAGCTACTTGGGAGGCTGAGGCAAGAAAATCATGTAAGCTCAACAGTTTGAGGTTGATGTGAGCTGTGATGCCACAGCACTCTACCGAGGGCTACATAGTGAGACTCTGTCTCAAAAAAATAAAAATAAAAATAAACAGCATGGTGAAAATGTCTCTATTACCCAAAGTAATCTATAGATTCAATTCAATAACGTTAAAATACTAGTGTTATACCTTGAAGATCTTAAAAAAAAAGTCATGTATTTTGTATAAAAACCAGAAAAAATACCAAACAGCTAATGCGATTCTATGAAATAAGAATAAATCTGGAAGCATAATGTTACTAGATTTTAGATTATAAGTTGTGGTGATCAAAAGAGCACAATAATTGGTATTAAAATAGAGACATAGATCTATGGAGCAGGACAAAGAACCTAGAAATGAAACCAGTCCCATATCACCATCTGATCTTCGATGAAGTAAACAAAAGCATACACAGGAGAAAAGAATCCCTATTTAGTGAGTCATGCTGGCATTGGTTAGTTGTAAAAGGCTGAAACTGAACCTATGCCTCTTGGCATTTACAAAAATCACTCATGGTGGATAAAGGAATTAAAAATATGACACGAATCTACAAAAAAATCTAGAAGAAAGTATGAGAAAAACTCTTAAGAACATCAGTCTTATGAAAGAATTTATGGAGAAGACTCCGAAAGGCACTTGCAACAACAAAAATAGATAAATGAGACCTGATAAAGTTAAAAAGTTTCAGAGCAGTGGCCTGGCACAGTGGCAAATGCCTGTAATCCTAGCACTCTGGGAGGCCAAGGCATGAACATTGTTTGAGTTCAGGAATTCAAGACAAGCCTAAGCAAGAGCAAGACCCTGTCTCTAATAAAAATTGAAAAAAAAAAAGAACCAGGCATTTTGGTGAGAGCCTGCAGTCACTTGTACTGGAGTGTCTGAGCAAGAGGATCACTTGAACTCAGGAGTTTAAGTGTTGCAAACTACATTGATGCCATAGGCACTCTAGCCTGGGCAATAGAGTAAGACTCCAAAAATAAAAGTCTGCATGGCTAAGGATATAATCAACAAAGCAAACAGACAACCTTTACAATGGTAGAAAATATTTGCATGCTACTAATCCAAAAAGGGGCTAATAACCAGAATCTACAAAGAACTTATGAAAATCACCAAAAAAAGAGCAAACAACCCATTAAAATTTGGGCGAGAGACATGAACAGAATCTTTTCTCATGAGGACAGATGAATGGGTAACAAATTCATGACAAAATGCACATCATCTCTAATCATTGGAGAAAGGCAAATCAAAACCACTTTGAGATATGACCTAACCCCAGTGAGAATGGCCCAGATCACAAAGTCCCAAAGCAACAATTGCTGACATGGGTGTGGAACAAAGGGAACACTCTTGCATTGTTGGTGGGACTGCAAACTAGTGCAGCCTTTATAGAAAGAAGTACAAATAGTCCTTAATGCACTAAAAGTAGACCTTCCATGTGATTCTGCAGTTCATTACTAGGTGTCTACCCAAAAGAAAAAAAAAGACATTTTATTGTAAGGACATATGCACTCTAATGTTTTACAGCATCACAATTTACAATTGCAAAGAAGTGAAAACAGCCCTAGTGGTTAAATCATTTTCAGGCCAAGGCTTTATCACCATCCACCAATTTATAAGTAGTAAAAATAGAAATTGATTTTCTACTATCAATTGCCTACTCTAGGAAATAACACATTCTAGAAAGAAAGTTGATGGAAATTTTTTTTTGAATTCTTGGATTTTATTTTTCTCTTCACATGTACACGTATTATAAATTTGAAAACATATGGCAAATTTAACCACTAGAAAAAGTCAACCCAAATCTAAGTATTTGGAAACAAAAAAAAATTTTCTGAGAAAAATAATAACTTTAATACATAACTATAAATTAGAATCATGAAATTATTAACTTAATGAGCTACCTGAAAGACAAACAAAACCATAAAGAAAAGGTAGAAAAAAGACCAGTAATTGTTGAATATGCTGTGTGCCAAGTGTTTTTCTATGTACAAATTTAAACCAACCACACTCTGAAAAGTCACTAAGTTCAAACACATGCCTTCTTCAATATTCATTAAAAACCATGTGGCAGGCTCGGCGCCTGTGGCTCAATGGGCTGAGGCGCCAGCCATATACACCTGAGCTGGCAGGTTGGAATCCAGCCCGGGCCCGCCAAACAACAATGATGGCTGCAACCAAAAAAATGGCTGGGAGTTGTGGGGGGTGCCTGTAGTCCCAGCTACTTAGGAGGCAGAGGCAGGAGACTTGCTTGAGCCCAGGAATTGGAGGTTGCTATAAGCTGTGATGCCACAGCACTCTATCCAGGGTGACAGCTTGAGGCTCTGTCTCAAAAAAAAAAAAAAACAAAACCATCTGGCAATCTATAGTGTTCATGTCCTTTGCCAAAAAAAGGAAAACAACTCTTTTTTAAAATGAAAGATGGATTAAAGAAGAATCTAAAAAAAAAAACATTTTAAGTAATAAATTATCCAAAAATGAGAAATAAACAATTAGAGAATTTATAGAAATACAGTATTTCATGATCTGAATCTTAATAATCATTCAAACTGATAAAATTATTCCCAAACATGTAGCCTGTCAGAACTCAATTCCTTATAATAATTATTCTAAGCACCAATTTCAAAATAAAGTAATATAATAATGATTAATTTATCGAACCAGCCCTAAAGACATCAAACAATTTTTTTAAGAAGAAAAAGATCATATCTTTTTTATAAACATAAACTAATTGTGCACGTAAGCCAAGAAAGTTAAAATTGATGTCATTTTATATTAAGTACCAATTTGGTGAAAGATAACAAATGAAAGTAAATTTGTATTAATTAAGAATAAGCTTACATGTATATTTGGATAGATAGCCACATTAATCATAGATAAAATATATAAGGTTAAATCAGATTTAAATTAATATCATAATCAATTATGAAATTAGTTACTCCATTAGCATTAAAGAATTGGCTCCTCCATTAACATCAAAGGTAGCTTTTTTTTTTTTTTGAGACAGAGTTCCACTTTGTCACCCTCAGTAGAATGCTGTCGTGTCACAGCTCACAGCAACCTCCAACCCCGGGCCTAAGCGATTCTCTTGCATCAGCCTCCTGTGTAGCTGGTACACGGGGTGCCTGCCACAACGCCTAGCTATTTTTTTGTTATTGTTGTTGTTGCATTTTGGCCAGGGATGGGTTCAAACCCACCACCCTCGGTATATGGGGCCACTGCATTCCCACTGAGCCACAGGCGCCGCCCCAAAGGTAGCATTAAATCAGCACTCCTCCTATACTCATCCTATCACAAACCACAAGGGTTAGTAAAATAGTGTTTACCAAGTCTCGTTGAGCCATACGATTAGTTACCTAATTTGTGTCTTGAAGGCATTACAGAATTATTTACTATTCCTTAGTAGCACTTATTCTCTGATAATTTGCCATGCATATTATTAGTATTTTTTTAAAGTTAATCTCTCATACTGCACAGCAAAGCAGGAGGAAGACTAGCTGGGGTTTACCAGATTATGCCAAATTACCAAAGAATGAAAACAATATATAAAAGCGTTGTCAAATGTCAGCTGTTAAAGCCATTTATTTCTTCCTATCTATAGACAATATTTAAACTTGAGTCTTTTTTTTAAATGTGAACCCTCATTGTGCATGCGATTGCATATGCCAAGAGCAAATGATAAACCTAAATGTAGGGAAGGAAAAGAGAAAAGAAGCTATAAATGTGGTTAGGACACAAACTAAACTAATTACTTAGGGCGTGATAAAAGCCCACTATCAATATATAGAGAAATTTTCCTGAAATTGAGGTTCTTGAATTAATTTGCATCATAATAACCTGAGATATAGGTGATTTTCTATTAAATGAGACTCGAATCTCTGGGAAATGAGGCTGAGGAGAAACATTGATCTATTTTGTAGGAGTCTCCATTTCCTTTTTTTTTGCAGTTTTTGGCCGGGGCTGGGTTTGAACTGGCCACCTCCAGCATACGGGGCTGGCACCCTGCTCACTGAGCGATAGGCATGGCCCATGGAGGTCCCCATTTCTAAGCAAACATTTTCATGAGGTAAGTTATCAAAAATTACATACTGTTTGCATAATTTAAAATCTTGATATTCGATTGCTTAAAGATTTGTATTCATAAAGTTTAGCTACAGAATTCAGATCTGTTGAAGAGGGCATACAAATACTATAAATGTGGTACCGACTGGGACACTAAACCTTAAGCCATTGTCTTCTTTACTCTTAACTCACGGATAAGAATCTTTAGGAGACAGGCAGCAGCTGGAATACTTGCATCTGCGTAACTCTTATTCCTCATTTCTTTCAGATATACGGATCTTTTCAGGCTGTAACCCCAAAGCATGCTACAAAAATGATTTCGAAAGGCAGCTTAATGAAAACACTTTGATAAGCCATCAAAGCTCGATATTGTCTTTTACTAACATTCAGTAAACCACATTGCTACCCACTAAGAACTGATAGCTCAAAAGCCAATTGATGTCACAGACAGTGCTAAAGTGGTTCATAAATTTGAAATGACAACAGATGCTTTGAAAGGGAAAGCCTGCTGGATTTTGATTGAACATGTTAATTTTCAAAAGAATCGTTCCCTAGCTTGATTTTATACAGTGCAACCTGTTAAGGCTATTTGGAAAGTGCACGGGCTGGTGATAAAATAATATTGAACTCAATTATCCATTATCAGAGGAAGAGATGCCAGCATCCCTTTAGTCCCTCAGTAGACTTATCTGAATACACAGTGTAAGAGGGGAGTAGTGAGATGACTCAGAGGACATGGGGCTATGTGCTCAGGGGGCTGTCAAGGTGAACAAGTCACAAAACTGGGGGATAGATCCCTGCTAATTTGGTTTTGCTTTGAGATTAAAGCTTTAATTTCTACCACTCGAGAAAAGAGAGTTAAACAAACAGCCTCTGTCCTTAAGGCAAGATTAAATTGAATCCTTTATCATGGGATTCCATAGAGGGTGAGATTAAGAATTCTTATCAGTCAGTTAACTTCAGAAAATATTTAAACGTAGGATTTCATGGTGGAGAAATGTATTTGTCGCTAAGTTTCTTTTAACTGCAGAAAACTACATGTAGAAATTCATGACGTATGGCAGTAATTAACAAATTGGCAGTCTTCAACCTCCCTCTGCTTAAGCATTTTGAATTTCTTTTAATTAATCACCCTGAGAGGATGGCCTGGTTACCAGAAACTGTGATGAGAGCTGGGCCCTAAATATTGGCTGATTGTCTGATATCTCCCCCCCCACACACACTTTTAAAATCTTTTTCATCTCCCCTTTTGCATTTCATTTTTAAGGCTCTTCTAGGGATACAGAGTGTATTTGAGCTTTAGCGTGAGTCAGGGCCGGAATTAGGATGAGGTGAATGAGTTATTCATATTGAGAACAAAATGAAGAAGGCTTCAGAAAACTCAGTAGCAAAGATAAAGGGTATTTAATGCAAGATGTCAAAAACAAAAATAGGGCAAAAAAATTCCCGAATGAACAACGTATCAAAAGTTTAAATAAATATAAGATGTTGCTTTTTTCCTGACACTCCATCATCACAGAGGTGGAAGTGGCTGTTTCCATTTAGCTTGGCCTCATTTGGGCCCCAGAATTTCTGTATTCTTTTGCCTCCCCCCCAAAGTCCCCCACCAAATGGATACATGAAGGTCAACAATGATAGACAAACAAACTGGGAAATCACAGGGTTTATATGAAGTTTTTTAATTGCATGGATTTCATCCTTTTTTTACCACTTTGTTTTATATGTGGTAAGATATTTTATATGGAAATAAGGAGTGCCTTTTTTGAAATATAGTTCAGGCATGGCATGGTGCTAATGTAAGCTGCCTTATTATCTCCACACCAGATTACTAGAATAAAGATAACTTGAAATAACTAATAATTTTTCTGTTTATATTTATGAAACATCATAGCCCTGCAGTTGAATTGATTCCCCTTTACCCCTTCACTTTTAATTTGTATTATGTTCTTTGAAATACGATTAACCATCCCATTTATAAATCCAAAATGTGGATTTTCTGTTTTAAAATTAGTAATTGTATATCCTGATTGGCAGCCAGAAAGTTTACAGAAAACTAAAGAATTTTATCCCTACTCCAGACCAAAAGATCCAGCTTAGAATGCTGCCTGTAGAGAAGCTTAAGAGAGATTTACTGGAAACATTTTTAGCTTTTAAAGCTCTTTTTAATGGGTAACCCAAATGCCATTTAAGTATAGAGTATATAGACTTCTAAGGGCAATAGCTGAAGTATCTGTCTAATTGGGTCCTTACATAGTTGAGGTTACATCTATCAATCAAGATAGCAGAATAGCAGACATTTTAGCCATATATCAGGTAGAAGAGTGGCACTGAGAGAATTATTAAATAACTTTCATAGTTTTCCTTCTAAAAAGTATAAAGGCAGAAATTTAATCTCAGATGTGTCATATACCTATTTTCTGGTTAATTCTAAAATCTGTTTAAATAAATTCTATTTTCCTATAAAGTTTCACCAATATAAGGAAAGTAATCAAGTGTTCTTTGTCTCTGTTTTATTTCCTAAAAGTTTTATAATAAAAATAGCATGTCAAATCCAATTTAAAAAATTGAGAATATTTGCCTCTATTGGAGTTCAATTTGAAAGCCAATCAAAATTTTGGACGGCAGATACATCAAACATTTATGGGTGACAAATTATGAAAATAAGAAAATTTACTCAAGGATACAATTCTAAGGCCTCCATTCTTCTCTTTTTCCCCTCCTCCTTTATTTTTAATTATTGTGTATTTTGTTTTTTTTTTCTTTCAGGTTAATGTCAGGGTACAACCTGGTCACATTGTTTGAATTGTCTGTATATAGAAAACCCTTGGACCCTTTGACTATTCAAAAACAACAAAAGAAAAACACTGAAGTCAAACATTAAAGAGAGAAGATGTGAGGTACAGTCACGAATTTCAACCTATAAATGTAGGACATCATTTTAGTAATTGAGTCATGTAAATGAGGACAGCTAAATTAACCCCCTGGTACATTTTGAGGAATGAAGAGTTTACCTTTAAAAGGTATCATATGGAAATTGAGAATAAAAGAATATCCAACAATTTAAAGAAACACTTTTTTAAGAAGCCCTTTGGGGCACCTTTCATTGTTTTATAAATATAATATGTGCGACCAAATTCATATGTACCTTTAAGTAGAATGTAGACTTTTCCCCCTTCAAAAAGTTTCATAAGTAATAAATAGAACAGCTTGGACTATTTAGCAAACATTAGATTTTAAAAAAATTAAAATTATTCTTAAATGTATTTGCCAATATTTCATGTCATTTTCCCAAAGCCATTATGTTATTCTTTAAAGCTGTACATCTTTGTTTATGTGAAATATAAAATATATACATGTTTTAGGAAAAGGTTTTAGGATAATTGCTCTTCTCCTCAGCAAACAGAAAAGATAAGAAGATGAATGACAACAGACCAGCAAATTTTATCATCACTAGTGGTGGAAGGATGCAAAAAGTAAAGTAAAATTAAAGGAAGTGGATGAGACTATCTGAAGAGCTGACAGCATAGATTCTTGAACCCATTATCCTTTT
Organism: Arctocebus calabarensis; assembly: GCA_963573935.1. NCBI lineage: Eukaryota > Metazoa > Chordata > Mammalia > Primates > Lorisidae > Arctocebus > Arctocebus calabarensis. Next base: position 43,020 of record CAUYON010004044.1, read on the forward strand.
TTAGCATCACTGGTTTCATTTTTCACTTTTATATTTATTCAGTGTAAGGATTGGCAATCCTAAAACAAAGTACATAGAGAACGTTCTTACCCTTAATAAAAAGTCTCAAATTTAAACTTTACACCGTAGATGGCTTTTTATTCATTTTCTAAATATGTACCAAGTCTCTATTAAATGTTAAGCACACCACAGACGTAGTCCCTGCTTCCCACGAGAGGGTAACGTGCTTGATGACTCCATCTCGCTTTCTGGATATGGACTGAGAGTAATGCCTTGTAGAGTAGTCATGAGTAATTCTGTCAAAAAGGGCAAAGAACAATGAATTAAGATGCTCAGGTATTTTAAGCAGTTGCCTAACATTAGAAAATTTACTCAGAAATTGACTGATGTTGTGAAAACAATCAAGAAAAACGGAAGGATCAAATAAAGATAAAATAGTTACTGAGCCCTAACATTAGCTGTTCCTAGCCTCTCCTACAAGCTTCTTTGCTGGTCATTTCAATGCAGTATATTTAAGTTTTTACTTATTATTTTCAATACATTTATTCAAATAAATTTAATGATTTATTTGATTTTTTTTCCACGTACCAAGTCAATATCAGTTTAGTACACACTTTGATGGTATGTCATTTTTTTCTCTTCTTATAAACAAAATTTGACACCATGCAATAAAACTCAACCTATTATCTTTCTTTTTTCAAAACATAAGAGTCACAGGGAAGCAAGGGAAGTTATTGCATTTAAAAAAAATGTATATATCTTTAGTTTGTGTTTAACAGTGCACTAAACATAAGAAAACTGTCTTTAGCTGAGTTGCTGATTGTAAACATGTTTATCTCAGGGGCAGTTGCATTTGGAAACAGATATCCTGCCTTTTACTAGTGACAGAATCCTTTGGGGCCCTGAGTTCATGCCGACTGATTTCCATTTAACCCATTTCAATAACTGAGTATTTTACACGTGTTCACATGAGACCTGAGCTCTTTGTGTTACATTTTCTTTTTACAAACCTCCTATTACTTTAGTGTTTTTGGAGGTGTCTTACCTTACCTTTCAAATCTACCTGTTAGACCTGGCATCATATATATTCAAAGTCAACTGGCAATTGGTAAGAAATGATTACAGGAATATAACAGAATGTCAGTAGAAAATTTCTAGAAGAAGAAACAAAGATTGATAACCAATAAAGAGAAATTTTCATTCTGAATTATCAATGAATACAATTTTTAGAAAACAAAATATATTGCACTGTCTCTATGTTAAAAAAAATAGCCCCCAAATTCAAGTAGCCTTAAAACCATGATAATGTATGTTTTGTTTTTGCTATATGTCTTTCATGGGCCAGGCAGGGGCTCTGCCCATTATTGTCAGTATTTTCAAATCAGACTTAGCCTGGCATGGAAACTTTTATCACTTTTCAAGTCATGACAGTAAGAAAAACAAATTTTTGCTGTGGTTGTCACTAGGAGATATCACAGTCACATCACAGAGAAGATATAGACTGCTTTGACCCTAAACTCATTTGGCAGAAATGATCAAATGGCCCTAGCCAAGCACAAGTCTCCAGGGTTCGTCAGAAGTCTAAAAGTGCCAAGTATTTAATGAGCAGCAACGACAACTATTACATTCCCATTCCCCTTCTCTGCTTTATTTTTCTCCATCCCACGGTACCATTCCAAGTTGTATTATTAACTTACCTCTTCTGTGCATTGTCCTTTACACTCTTCCCCATTTCTCACCCACAAAGCAAACTCCATGAGGGTTCAAAGCACAGACTTTGTCTACCTGGTTCACCACTTAGAAAATTGTCTGGTACATGGTAGCCATGAAAGAGTCATTAGAGGAATAAGGAACGGGCCAGGCATGGTAGCTCATGCTCATGATTCCAGCATTTTGAAAGACAGAAGCAGGAGGATTTCTGGAAGCCAGGAGTTATAGCACTATTCTAGGAAACATAGCAAGACCCCGTCTGTACAAGAAAACTTTTTTAAATATTAGCTTGACTTGGTGGCACATACTCAGAGCCCATGCTCAGGGGAGGCTGAGGTGGGAGGATCAATGGAGACTAAAAGTTTGAGACTGCATAGGGTATGATCATGCCAATGTAGCCCAGATAGAGTGAGATATGAAAAAAAGAAAAAGAAAAAGAAAAAATAAGGAATGTATTCCCTTTAATTTATCAAGTTTCTAAAAAATGTACACCATAATCCTCAATGGTGGAAAGGGAGAAATGTTATCGATATTTGTACATACTGCTAGTAAATAAAAAAAAATAGGGTTTTACATTTTCAGGAAATCAATTTGGTCATATGTAACAAAATTACTGAAAGATTCCATGTTAAAGTGACATCTGTTATAACAATCTATCCTGGGCTGCACCTGTGGCTCAAAGGAGTAGGGCACCGGCCCCATATCCTGGAGGTGGAAGGTTCAAACCCAGCCATGGCCAAAAACTGCAAAAAGAAAAAAAAAAATCTATCTTAACCATGATGATATGATTAACTGCATTTGATATGCATATTCAAATATTAACTATTTTGTCATTGAAAATTTATATTATAAAGAAGAAGTCACAATGCAATGTGTATGCAACATGAATTATTATATTAAACATGCATTAGTTTAAAATAAAACTCGGGAAAAAATTCCTAAGCAGATGCAGACAGAGCTTATGTACTCACCTGGCCTTCCTACAGCAAATACCCAGAACTGACCAACATATTTATAAATCCATATTATCAATGGAAAATAAGCACAAGTAACATTATGTAGCCTTAAACTAAAAATTTTAAAGGAATTTAAAGAAGGAAAGCAGGGATCAGGAATCCTGAGCAAATCTGAAACTGAGCAGGGCAAATCCCATCATATTTGAAGGCAGGAGAATAATGTTCTTTGGCTCGACGCTCTGCTCTCCAGACCTACTAGGGTGACAGCTTCACCTCTCTTTCAACATGGGTGGCAGCTTGGCCTCATAAGCCATAGGTACCTCTCTAGTATTTCTTCTTTGTGTCCTAATCTCCTTTTATAAGGACACTAATCATACTGAATAAGAACCCACTCTAATGGAGCTATTTAAAGTTAATACCCTAAAGTTCCCCTATTGAAATATGGTCACATTCTGAGGTACTCGGGGTTAGGGCTTCAACATATGAATTCTGGGGAGATGCAAACCGGTCCATAGCAGTTATCATTGGTCTTCCGAGGAAAACCAAACAAAAACTATTAAAGGATTCTTGTGCTTTTTCTGAGCAATGTTTTTTTTTTTTGCATTCATGAAGAATGAATCCTCTGGCTCATTCCTGGGGAGTGTGATTAAGGAATGTTGGAGCATTCTGCACATTTTAGATCCATTCCAAATTCTCATCTTCCTTCACTTTTAAAATGTTTTCTATATAGGGTGCGACTTTTGTATCCAACTAGTCATGCAATCCAGGAACCCGGACTAAAATATTTAATTTTTATTTCTAGGCAAGTTGAAATTATATTGGTAAATGCAAGCTGAGCCAATATGAGCATTGATTCACCTCTGTTTTACAACATTAGAATCCATTGCATATGGGTAGCTCAGACTCATGTGAATAAAATCTGGCAAGAAAAGTCTTGCAATTTTGCAGGGCTATGTTTCTCTTGTTTGAGTGAAGACCTTGTACCACTCCATCCAGGATATTCTGGGTACACCTCTGGACCAACAGACACAGTTTCTCCTTATTTGTTAATGCCCACAAGAGTCATTTAAAAGTGTAATCAAATGAAATGTGCTTTTAGTAGAAAGGTAAGGAAGAACTCTTCCCACAAGCAAGATCTTTTTAAGAATATCTGGAAGTTCAGCATTCAAAATATCAGATCTTATTATGTTTGCTCTATGTCTCTATTCTCCATCTCTTGGTTTTCTGAGTTTTCTCTTTCCTTAATAGATGAGACTTGGTGTGGGTGATATTTTTGTGTGGCTACAACTCTGCTAAAGTTACATTCTGGTCTTGGGGTCATTGGGATCTTAGCGATAGATGATGAAGAGTCTTTTTAAAATTCCAAACATACTTTTTAAAAACTCTCCACTAATACATATTGAGATAGTCAAAAATTGTGCCCTGGTGTTTTTTGTATGTAAGATCTTCCAGGGAAATCAGAAGAATCTGGCCCAGTCCACAAACTATCTTAATTATTCAGGGCAAGAGTTACAACAATTTTAAATAAATCATGCATTTTTGATTTCCCAACTTGGAAAACTGACTGAAGTCTACATTTTCTTCATGCAAAGAAAGGCTGAAAGGACAAGAGAAACCAGTAATTACAATAAAGTATCTGAAGCAGTCATTTGGGAAATTTTTTGGGTATACCGCTGAGAATCAGCTAAACTTAGCTCTATTCGTGGAGACACATCAAAGAATGGTTCATTTAACCAAGCTAACACTTGCAGATATTTATAGTTCCTTTTTATACAAAGGAGAATGTTTTTCACCTATTAACATTAGTTGAACAAAAGAGCAGGGTGTATTTTGTGTCAACTTGACCAGTTAAAAGAGCTCAGCAATGAATAATTATCAGCTAAAGTAAAGTTTACCTAGTGATGATAAAATAAACTTTGATATTGATTTCTGAGGACACTTTGCAAAAAGAAAATTTTCTGTAAATATATGTACTTAATGGGCCATCAATAACTGTGTGCTTCTTGCTTCATTTACCCTGATTTTATCCTAAGTCAAAAGCCTAAAAATAAACATTTGATGCTTAGAGATGTATAAACATGCCATTCTAATGACTCTTTACAGATCTCATTTTTAAAACTTAAAACACCTACCTTCTGTTTTTGCCTCAAATACATTTACATCTAATATACATCTCTAGCAATTTTCTGCTAACAAAAAATTATTTTTGCCTATACTTCATACACATCCATATTCAGGTAACCTAAAAAAGAGATTCTTCTTGAACTTTGGAAACCAAAGATTTAAATTAAATTAATAAATTCCCTTGAATCCAAAAATGTCTGACAGAAAGCTAAATTAATATTGATTGAAGTTACAATGCTTATATAATTATATAACTTCCTCCAATAGATATGAGATGGCTTAAAGTTTTATTCATTTTGAACAAGAAACATATGCGCATATAAATATAACATTAAGTGATATTCTGCCCAGGAATAATAATTATGAAAATTATTGAAAATATACGAATGAGTTTATAAAATATATGCAAAATAGATATTAATTATGTATATGATAATTATTACAGTGTAAATTATTTCATATATGGATAAATACTGAAATAAATTTTAGCAAAAGCATTTTATTAGATGAGGTTTTTACTATTTAAAGAATAAATGAGGTAGATGAAGTTTTTAAGATTTAAAGAAGAAATATATAGCATAAAAATTAAGTGCATATATTAATAAAAAGATGTGAAAAAATTAAAAACATCAAGGTGGTGAAATGGAATTGCTTAAAACTGAAAATGAAAAATATGCAGAAAAATTAATAAAATATAAAATAATTAGGATACTGATGAAAATGTCAGGATTTAGTTTGGATAAGGAATCATAAAGATGAAAAATGGTGATAATATACAACTATGAAATTGAACAGAGCATAAACATATACTAAATATACAGAAAAATAAGAGAAGCATCAAAAAGTATCTAAAGAAAATGTAACTAAATAGATCAAATATGAAAACATCTGTTACAGAGCTTGTCTAAATCAGCACATTTTAATTTTTTCCTTTCATTCTGGAAATTACAGATTTGATCACAGGGAAACAAAGGGCAAAATGTGAATTTTAATTTTATAACTTGTATAGCTTAATGGGTGCTGTTACTATTAATCATATATAGACTATCATGAAAAAGCTTGCTTTTCCGTGAGGATAGTGAGCACAGTTTTGAGTTTGAGACTGAAAGACATGATTTGATTAGTTAAGTAGGCAGAAGTATGGTACTTAGGAAACAGGTGCAAGATATCGGCAGACCTGGCAATTATCAAAATAGACAGAGATTAATATCATTAAAGAGGCAAGGCATCTCCTGGTTTACTCAAAGTGTTGTCCTTTGAATATCAGTCTTTTATTCATCTAAGACCTTGACAGCAAAGAAGAATCCTGATGTCTACCGTGATCTCCTAGATCAGAGCGTCACTTAAGAAGATGCACCAGTGAATTGTACGAACATTAAAATTGAGAACCATAAGAACAACATGGGTGGCAACTGTGGCTCAGGGGGTAGGGCACCAGCCCCATATACCAAAGGTGGCTGGTTCAAATCTGGTCCTGGCCAAATTGCAACAACAACAAAAAAATAGCCGGGCATTGTGGCAGGGGCCTGTAGTCCCAGTACTAGGAAGGCCAAGGCAGGAGAATCGCCTACACCCCTGAGTTGGAGGTTGCTGTGAGCTGTGTGATGCCACAGCATTCTACTGAGGGCGATGAAGTGAGACTCTGTCTGTACAAAAAAAAAAAAAAAAAAAACACGTGAGAAATGAGGAATGTGTCTGAGGAAATCTAAACTCTAACAAAGGGGATGAAAGGAACCATAAATGTCAATTTACAGTACTAGCAGGTGTGTAAAGAAAACAGAGACTGGTTTCAGAAAAGGAAAGAGAATAATGTTCAGAGAAGACCAACAATAATGCCCAAAGCTTCAGAGAAGTTCAGCGAAATAAATACTGACATAAGCACTGAAAATTTGACCTCATACTATTTTTACTGATGTTTCTGGAACAAGTTTTACTAAATAGTGATAGGGAAAAGCTAGATTTCTGTGGCTTAGTAAGTACCCGATTTTTGAAGTGAGAGATTTAACTTAACAGAGAATAGATCACATTTATAAAATTTTGGCAGTAAAGACAGAAATCTTATATCAAGGGGAGGACTGGAGGAACTTTTTTAGCTGGAAAATTTTATGTATAAAAAAATAAGTCATAGGAGAAGATAATTGCTAGACTCCAGAAGAATAGGAGACTAGAAACTCAAATAGTGTTATTACTGCAGGAGAGGACCATGTGAGAGGGAGGTGAGGGATTTAAGGAAGAACATAAATATATGCTTACATACAATATATATATATATATATATGTTATAATATATCTAGGAAATTTAATAGAACTAAAATGATTATGATCATCCGAGGAGAATATGAGAGACTTTCCAACTGATGGTTATTTTCCTCTGAACACAGGGAGTATACATATATTCATGAACTGGAACTCTAGAATCAAACTGCCTGAGTTGAACTGCAGTTCCTCAACCTCTTTTATATTCAGTTTCTTACTCTGTAAGATGGAAATCATAATCAAACCTTTACACCAAAAGAAAACTACAGAAATGTTCTGTTTTGTTCAAGAAAATCACAGACATTTCCAGAAAGCTGAGGTCAGAAACAGGCAGGCTGAGGGGCAGGAAGGCAACTGTGCATTTCTTTCCATCCCCAACACCTGCCATGAGGCTTATTCCCTCTCCTGTTACCCTCTGGTTCTGAGCACAGGGAAGTTAAAACAGAGGAGCTGAAGCTGGTGACTGAAACCTATAGAATGTGCAATACTTAAAAGACCAATAATCAGGAGAGGCCAGGGAAACAGGAGACAAATTAGGAGAGGGTAGAGCCTAAAAAGCATTTTGGGGGAAAGGAGATTGAATGTTCAAAGAATCAAAATGACTCAGATGTTCAAGGTAGATAAAAATAGAAAATTATAGATGTGTCTGCGGTCAGAAGAAAAGGAATAAATTTGCATGCAGGATTTGGTTGGAATACCACATAATCGGGGCTGTGGGTTAGAATGTGAATGTGAGCATGTTTGTGGACAGGGTTTGCAATGGTAGAGAGGACAGGTAGCTGTAAAATGTGCAGAGAAAATGTGATCCATGTAGGTTAGGGCTGGATCACAAGGAATGCAGGCAGTGTGACAGGGAGTTCTTATTTATTATCATAGAATAAGATGAATTATCTGAGGGACAAAGGAGCAAGAGAGAAGAGCAGAAGGAGAGCTGAGGTCTGCAAAGCTCTGGAGTATCACTCTGAAAATAGGCAAAACCAGTATCATTCTGCTAACAATAGTGATGGTACTTTTGCTGTTTCCCAAGTAGCATTTCCTTTTTTTTTTTCCTTTTTTTTTGGGGGGGTAGGGGCAGAGTCTCAAGCTGTTATTCTGGCTAGCGTGCCATGGCATCATCATAGTTCAGAGCAACCTCCAACTCTTGGGCTCAAGCAATTTGCTTGCCTCATTTTTTTTTTTTTCTATTAGTAGAGAAGGGCTAATTCGCTCTCTCTTGTTCTGCCTGGTCTCCAACTTGTGAGCTCAGGCAATACACCCACTTCAGCTTCCAACAGTGCTACGATTCCAGGCCTGAGTCACAGTTCCCAGCCTCTGAGTGGAATTCTTGAGTTAATGGAATGGACAAAGTAGGAGTTATGTTGGGAAGACGGTTGTGCTGTGGGCACCAAAAGGATCCAAAGATAGGGGGCATTTGAGGAAATCATTACTGAGGAAATTTCAGAATGAAGAGGTGGAAGGGACCAAGATAAAAATACTTTGAGCATGTAGTGGTGCTCATTTGTCCTGTGTGCTAGGGAGACAGTGTACAGCAGGGATTACCTGTCGTGAGCATTGCTTTGTACCGTTTCATGACCTGAAGCAACTGTTAGGTAGACGGTTGGAAACCTAGCTCTCCTAGGGAAAAAGGACAAGGGCCAGGATCCCGGGCCCCAAACTCAGTGCCACCCACCCTAACCCTGTCCCAAGTGATCACTCACCCCCTGGGGAGGGAATACCTTTTCAATCCACCAATGAGAACTTATTATGCCAACTGCAAAAGGGTGTAAAGGACTCTTCTGTTCACCGGCCAAACCTCATAGGTACAAAAGAGTATGAAAGGTGACCCAGAATGACCCAAAGGCCATTATCATTCCATTAGCTCAAATTTACATTGTGATCCACCCCCTCACCCCACCCCCAGCCCTTGTTTTCAACATTCAGAGAGGCACATGGGAGGTTTGCAAGTGATAAGACTCTATGGTTCCAAAATGATCTCTGAACCACAACATAGGTCTAATCCAGGCAGTATAAAACAGCACCTCAGGACATAACCAAGGCCTTTTGTTGTGACACCGGGGCACATCGTTGTCTATGGTGAACATATCTTGCTTTGTAAACCTGTATCTTGCTCTTGTTTCATAAACCCAGATTGGCCATCACTAAACTTTGTTTCATGCATGCCTTACTTTCGGGTGTCTGGTCATTCTTTGGCCAAGAACTTAGGACACAGACAATTGCCCCAAACCCAATACAAACATCACCAACTGATCGTGTTTTCCTTTCACACAAACCCTGGAGTCTTTCTACACTTAGCAAGTAGTATGAGCAATTTCTCCATCAAAGGCAATTAATTTACAAAAAAAAAAACTGATTGGTATCGATAGTTTGGCTATACGAAATGATAAAAATCACACAGTTACAAAATCTATGTTAGTTACAAATGTGTCAATATAAGAAGATGATCAACATAAGGAACTAGATCTATACTGATAGAAACATGAGGTACATGTCTGGTCTATGAAAATTAGGTCAACTTAAGGAGGTGGTCAATGTCGGGAGATAGTCAATTAGGGAGGTTCTACTGTATCAAAAATTAAGAAAAATATGGGGGTGGAGCAAGATGGCGGACGAGTAACAGCTTCCTTGAGGCTAGACACGGTGGGATTGGGGAGAGAGGACTTCAGGCATCTCTGCCAGGCAGGATCTGCCCACAAACTTCCCTTTGGGGACACAGGGAGACAGTGTGAGGCTTCTGGACACCCTGAGGAAGGCTAAAGTGGCCGAGATTGGGCAAGTGATTGCGTCTGTTCATTTGGTCTGATCCTGTCGGAGGCTGTGGGTGGGGCAGCAGTGTGACTGCAGGCTGGAAGGGCCTTGCCCATGAGCGGTTTGGGTTTCTTTTGGACTTTGCACTCAGTTGAACTGCCTTGGGAGAACTTGGGCAGGAGTGCGGGGTTTTTTGAGTGTTGTCTGGGAACCCAGAAAAGGCCACCAAGCCAGACGGAGCTGCCAGTGTTTGGAGGTGGGCTGTATGGAGCCATTGTGGGAGAACTGCCCTGGCAAGCCCCACTCTCAGGGTCGCAGAACAGGCATTGGGCGGGAGCGAGTAATCTAGTGACTGAGCAGCCTAAAGGTGGGGACTGAGACGCCTTGCAGCCTTAGCCCTCAAGAGCATAGGGTGAGACTGGTTTTGGCACACTGGGTAAGTGGATAGCCACTCAAGGAGTGATCCCAGCCACAGCACTTTCCTGGGAAAGCTTCTGCTTAGCCCAATTTAGCAATTTAAAGTATCTTTTAAGCAGGCTGAGGAGGATTTAAGCTCTCCAACATGCAGGGTTTGAGAAATCATTAGAAACACAGGTTCACTCCCTACAAAGATCCAGTAAGAACAGAGTGATTCTGCCAGGGTCTGATCTGGGAGAGACACCTTCCCCAACTCTGAGGAAGGTCATAGGCAATAGTGAAAAATAATCATGAGGCAGAATCAACAAAAAAACTCTGGCAATATGAATAACCAGAGTATATCAACTCCCCCAAGGAATGACAACGTAGATGAAGCACAAGATCCCTTGCATAAGCAAATGACTGAGATGTCAGAAGTTGAATTCAGAGTCTGGATAGCAACTAAGATCAGCGCAATGGATGAAAAGATGGAATTAGAATTTCAAGTAGTAATCCAAAAATGACCCAAAAGATGTCTCAAGAACTGAACGAGTTCAAAGAGAAAATGACCAAAGATATTGACACATTGAGACAAGAAGTTGTAGCCCTCAAAGATCTGAGAAATACAGTAGAATCCCTCAGAAACAGAATGGAGCAAGCAGAAGAAAGGATTTCTGAAACTGAAGACAGAGACTTCGAATGCTCCCAAATGCTCAAAGAGGTAGAGAAATGGAAGGCAAAAATGGATCATCCTCTCAGACAGCTCTGGGATAACTCGAAGAAAACCAATATTCGCCTTATAGGGATACCTGAAAACAATGAAGTGGCACAGAGTCCCTTCTTTATGAGATTATGAAAGAGAACTTTCCAGACATGCCAACAGATTCTGAAATTCAGATAGCAGACAGTTTCAGGACCCCAGCACAACCCAACCCAAATAAGACATCCTCCAGGCACATCATAATTAAGTTCATGAAAGTTAATACGAAAGAGGAAATTCTAAAAGCAGCCAGATGTAAGAAATCTATTACCTACAAGGGGAAGAATATAAGAATAACTGCAGATCTCTCTG
>CAUYON010004045.1:0-26218 GCA_963573935.1 Arctocebus calabarensis
CAATGTGCTGACTTCATATACAATCTGAAATATTTTGGTCGAACTGTTAAACATAGCCTTCATGGCATTTTCTTAATCACTATATGAAGACATTGATATTCTACATTTAATAAGTTTCACCAGTACCCTTCTAAGATGCACTATAGGTGTGATCCCACCAATTGTCCTCCCTCCACCCATCCTCCCCCCTCCCTTCCCCTCCCTTTCCCTTTTCCCTATATTCTTGTGCTATAATTGGGATTTAGCCTTCATATGAAAGCTATAAATTAGCTTCATATTAGGGCTGAGTACATTGGATACTTTTTCTTCCATTCTTGAGATACTTTGCTAAGAAGAATATGTTCCAGCTCCATCCATGTAAACATGAGAGAGGTAAAGTCCCATCTTTCTTTAAGGCTGCATAGTATTCCATGGTATACATGTACCACAATTTATTATATTAATATATTTCTTTAGATGTTTGTGTCCAGCGTCCCTCCAGTGGACTGTGAGCTCCATAAGGGCAGGGACGGTGGCTCTATTGCTCACTTCCATATCACTATCACCCAGGATGGAGTCTAGCCCATAGGAGCTCAATAAATACTCATTGGATGGAAAAAAAACAAAAAACAAAACAAACAAACAAAAAATACCTAGCATGTGGTGGGCAATTGTAGTCCCAGATATTTGGGAGGCTGAGGCAAGAGGAGATCTTGAGCCCAAGAGTTGAAGTTCCTATGAGCTATGATACCACTGCAGCACTCTCCTGGGGGTGACAAAATGAGACTCTGGAAAAGGAAAGAAAGAAAGAGGGAGACAGAGAGAGAAAGAGAGAGAGAAAAACAAAACAAAAAACTCTCTCTCCTTCCCTCTTTTTTTAACTCTCAAAGAACAAACATAAAATGTTACTACCAACCCTACTTTGAAACCCTACTTTTACTAAAAACTATGTACAGAAACCTAGGTCTGTTAAAAGGTGCACCTAATTAGTCTGATTACACAAAACAAAAGGAAGTAAAACAAAAACTTCACTTATTCCAAGCCCAGGGATTTTAATTTCTTCTGGTTTCAGATGTTCAATGGGCTAGCCTGGATTTTCTTCTATGCAAGAAAAAGAGCAAATACACAAGAGTTTTTTCATATTTCTTCTTCCTCTCCCTCGAAATCCAAGTATATTCAATTGTAAATGTCAGAAAATGCTCCGGGGTGGGGGGTGGGGGTTAAAAGGCTTTAACAGTTCTGTGGAACGTCAGTGTTCAGTATATGCCAAGGTACCTTCTTAAATATAGTTCTTTCTCTACGACCACATTAAAGTCTTTGGATGCAGATCCAAAACACCGTCACTGACTTCCCCAATTTCTGTTTCAACAAGAAGTAGAACTCTCCTAGGACTCTGCTGTATCCTTTTCTGGAAAAGAAAGTGGTTTTCCAGAGCTCTGGCATCAGCAGGTGCTGAAGAAAAATAGCCTCGTGTATAGTCTGACTGCATTTTATGGAACTAAACTTACAAACATTCAAACCATCTTGCACTAAAACAAAGGGTTGAGTTTATTGTTCACTTTTCTTCTTTTAAAATTTAAGACAAAATATATATTTTATTTTCCCCCTCTAGTTATGTGATGAAATAATTTTAACAATTTTTTTATTTTATTTATGGGCCATTTCTGTCCAGAAATAGGGAGTTTTTTGTTTGGAATACTTGGGATTTAATTTGGATCTCATGTCTGCATTACATTGAACAGGTGTATTTTTGAGCAACTGCCTTTCAAATTTATCATACAGGATGTAGATCTCCATTAATTAGCGTGGACTAAAGAAAGACCCAGTGAGAGTCATTATTGCTTACTAAGCAAAAAGACTGAAGCTACGTGTACATGGCAGGATTAGAGAACTCAAAATTATTTTCATCTTTCCAGCGTGATATCCTGGCAACAAAGTCCTACATGAAAGACGCTCCCTCACTCTCTCCACCAAGACTGTCAGAAAATGGAGCTGAAATCGCTAATGCTGCTATTAAGAGGGTTGCCACATCAAGAGGTGGGCAGAGGGGACTTCAAAAGCTAGAGCAGCTGTAGTCCGAGAAGCATTTGCTAGAAAATCCAGCCTCCAAGTCTCATTTTCTCTCCTTTGAAGAGTTATAATTGAGGAAGAAAAAAAATCAAGCATTTTTGATAAGACCTCTACCAAAGAAAATTATGGGAGGCAGAGATGAAAAGGAACGTGCCCTGATTGTCCTCTTATTTAAAATCTCCAAACAGTAAGACTGTCATTGTAATCACGGATGCTGAAAAGGTTCATCAAGGATGACTCCTGGGGGTCAGCCACTGAACTTGGAGGCTGCCGCGGAGTAAGTGTGTGTTCTCTCTGCGGATAATGGACCAGGTACTTACAAGAAATTATATTCCAAATTTAAAGTGGGGAAAAGAAAGTTCAAAAGGAACTGAAGATAAATTTTTTGGGAAACAATCTAAACAATTACACTTCTCTTCTTAGGAGATTAATATAATAATAATGAAGCTTAATACTTAGGGATGGTGATGTGAGCTCTTATTTTTCCTGAAAACATTTTTGCCACTTCAAATTTTACTTGCTAGGTTATTTTAGAAATAAATGCATCTAATGTGCAAAGAAAGAAACCCCGGAAACAAGAAAACAGAAAGATGAATATTGGACAAATAAAATAAAAAATGCACATAACTGCCACGTATTCCTGTGGAGACAACTATTACTATATTGAACCTAGTTTTACATAAAAAAGTCAAAAAGTTCAACGTATTTTCAAAAATCACTGTAGAGGTCATTATCAATGGAATTCTTAGATAAAAACCATTTTTGTGAATATGACATTTATTTCCATTTCTTATCTTGATCTCGTGTTGTAGCGACTAATATCTTTCAGGGAGAACCTGTAGAGACATAGAGACAAATTGATTTGATGTAATCAGCTGTCAGATAAATATTAAGTCTTAAATATAAAATATATTTTAAAGGTGTCATTAAATTAGGGTTTATTCCTTTTGTTTCAATAAATAGACAGAAAAGCACAAACAGTTAACATACAACCTACCTTATTATTTTGGTTTGTATTTGGTACTATCATAATTTGAAAGGAGTGTTTGAAAAATTCTTTACACTGGACTCACATTAACCTGTAGCTAAAAACGATGTTCAAGAAAAGAAAACAATTAAATACAAGTTAGGTTCAACAAATATTTTCTAACCTATACCTGTTGTGAAAGACACCTAGCCCTATTCGTCCATGGGCTTTGCTAGATAAATGTGTATTAGCTGTTTGGTTGCCAGATCTGCCCTTTTAAAGAGCTGTTTATATGAGCGACAATAAACAGTTTCAGAAACGTTCCTGCTTCCTGGGCCTTGGGTATTCCTCACCCTCAGGCTTTTCCATTATCCCCAGTAGCCTTGCCAGCTGCAAGTGACCACAAAGAAAACATAAACGTCCAGTAAAAATGTAAAAAGATGCTCAAACTCAGGAGATTGAGGGAAAACAGTGCCATTTCAGGTGCACCCATTTACCAAAAATAGAAATGTTTGACCCAACCAAGTGTTGTAAATAAGGATGCAGAGAGAAGCACATTTTAATACAGCCTCATAACTCCCCACTCTATCAAAATGCTTTTATTAAGATCACTACTAAGCTTCATTGTTGTCAAATCTAAGGGGAGTTTTCAATTGCAATTTTTCAGCTCTCAGAAGCCCTGGAGGTTATGAAACTGCGTCGCGTTCTCTTTCTTTCCAGGTGGTGTTCCGTGGCTCTGTCTCCCTCGCCAGTGCTCCCGATTCACTCTGACCCATCTTCCCAGCCAGCTCCACTGGCATATTCGCTAACTGTGGCATTCCTCGGGGCTCTGTCCCGGAACTGGGAAACAGTTGCATACCAGTCTACACTGTCACCTCGTTAGAATGATTTCAAGTCATCTACTTACTGGTGACACCTTTCACCTCCCTGTGCCTCCGTCTCTTTAGTTCTGAAAAGAAGAATATTAGCATACTCCTCATGTTGTCATTGTGTTGTTTATGATTATGACATGAAAACTCTTGCCAAAATGCAGATCTGATTGGGTCACCGTCCATTGGGTCCCTTTGTCTGGACAAAGCCATAGAGCCGTAACTAGCCTCCAAGGCCCCGGGTGTTCTGACCTTCATCCCAGCACTGTTTCCCCTGCTGCATGCGCTGGAGCTAAATAGGCCACTTTCGGTTCTTTACAGCACAGTCCCTCGTTCCTATCTCAGGATATTTGCCCAGGCTGCTCACCCTGCCTGGAATGGTTTCATCCCACCCTTCGCCCAGATTACTGCTATTTATCATTTAGACCTCAGATCAAAAGTCATTTCCTTTAGAAATTCTGCTTGACTCAACTGAATCTAGTCAAATTCGTCTGTGACAGAGCCTAAAACCATGCTGTGTTGTTTTCTATTATAAAAACATACCTCTTCAAAAAATGTCTATACGTGTATTAATTTATGCTATTACATGACTAGGAATTTTTTCTCTGCCTAAATTGTGTGACGTAAGATGAGACCAGAAGGCTGACAGCAAATCACAAGGAGCGTTTGGACCGTGAGGAGTTCAGAATTGATTTCCATGGAATGAATTTTAAGTAAGGAGTGACTTAATTTCTGCTATGTAAAAAGGGAACTCAATTCTTCATCTTCCCCCCTGAAACCGTCCCACCATCCACCTTCTCTGTCTCTGTTGAGGTCCACTGTGATTTTTCCACCACTCAGGGCAAACTTTTGGGATCATAATTAACTTGTCTTTTTCTCTCAATCCCAACTGTTAGAAAATCCTTTGGTTCTACCTCCAAAATGTCTTCAGAAGCCAGTGAATTCTTTCTATTTCTATTGTTTTCATTGAGGTCTTAGCCAAAATCATGTTTGGTTGGATTACACCCATGTTCTAAAAGCCTTAAAATAGCAGCCAAAGTGAGCATTTGAATTATATAATGACATTCCTATACCTGAAACTTCATTGCAGCCCATCTTACTTTTCTTCTCCTTTTTTTATTTGTGTGAATATAAGGGGTGAACCAGCCATTTTGATACATGGATATTTTATGCAGTGGTAAAGTCTGAGATTTTAACACAACTGTCACCCAAATAAAGTATACTGTGCCCATTAAATATTTTCACATTCCTTACCCCCCCACCCCCAACTCTTCTCTCCTTCTGAGTCTCTGAAGTCTATTATTCAATGTTCTACGTCCAGGTATACACATTGTTGGCTCCCACTTACGAGGAACAGAATGTGGTTTTTGACTTTCTGTGTGTATTTCTGCGTTATTTCACTTAAGACGATAGCCTCCTGATCCATCCATGTTGCAAAAGACAGGATTTCATTCTTTTTAATGGCTGACTAGTACTCCATGGGCCTGGGTATATGCGTGCGTGTGTGAGATTTTCTTTATCCATTTATCTGTTTATAGACACTTCGGTTACGCTATGACAAACATCAAAGTGCAGGTGTCTTTTTGATATGATTTCTTGTCCTTGGAACAGAGGCTTTGCCAGTGTGCCTCCCACACTCGGGAACAGCAAAATAATATGTAGAGATTCACACTGTGAACTGCATTCAAGAAGGCACATGGAGTTGAACAGAAAGACAACTGTAAACTTCAGATACTGGGATGGAGAAGATGGGCAGCCGTCCACAGCCCACCGGGCAGCCTCCCTGCTGAACCAGAGGAAGGACCGAAGACTGTAGTGGCAGGCAGAGGTTAGAAGGATCTCTTCTCCCACCTCCCATTCAGTTTCTCTGCTTTCGCCCTCTACCCTTCTCCCCTCCCTCACTCTGCTTCACCCCATGTTCTCCTTGCTATTCCTCACTTCTTTGCCCCTCAAGTTTTTGATCAGATTTCACTTTCCAAGTCAGACCTACCCTGCCAACCTTACTAAAAATTATCACACTCCAACATCCTGTCCATTTGCTAGAACTAATTCCCTGCCATTCTTCTCTAGCTTTTTTTTTTTCATGTATATGCCATACCATTTGTTTTCTTATAGCAGATTCCTTGCTATATTTGTTTTGTATTGTCAGTTTACTCCCATTGGAAGGTAATATCCATGAGGATTGATATTTTGTCAGTTTTATTCATTGATCATCTTGCACCCTTAGAACTGACTCTTATTGTTGCCGCTCAATGCCTGTTGAATGAATGAATAATGAAAGACCCCCTAGAAAGCGGAGAGACCTGTTACAGAAACATTTTAGCAGCTCACAAAAAAACACTAATTTGAATTAAGGCAATGGCAATGGAGGTGAAGAAAAATGGAAGTATGAAAGATACATGTTTGGGCTCAGAGCCTGCAGCTCAGCAGCTAGGGCACTGTCCACAAACACCTGGGCTGGTGGGTTCCAGCCCACCCCGGCCTGCCAAACAATAACAACTACTACAACCACAAAATAGCCAGGTGTTTTGGCGGGCACCTGTAGTGCCAGCTACTTAGGAGGCTGAGGCAAGAGAATAGCTTAAGCCCAAGTGTTTGAGGTTGCTGTGAGCTGTGATGCCATGGCACTCTACTGAGGGCAAAATAGTGAGAATCTGTCTCAAAAAAAAAAAAAAAGATACGTATTTGGCAGTGGAAATCAACAATATGAGGGTACGGCAAAACTTTGGAGGAAAAATACAATTAGAAGATAAAAATGACAACTTTATTTTTGGATACACTCCATCAATTTCAATATACTTTGTAAGTGATGATACCAGTCATTTACTTCATCCCTAAAAAGATGAGGGTCTTTATAATTTAGCCATGTCACTATTAGTTGAAGGAAAATAGGTGTCCTTTACTGATTTTTTTAAGATTAGGAAACAAAAATAAGTCAGAAGTAGCCAAATTTGGATTGTAATGTGAATACCTAGTGATTTTCCACTGGAACTCTCACTGTATCAGTCTTGTTTGATGAGAGGAATGAGCAGGGAACATTGTCGTGGTGGAAAAAGACTCTCTGGTGAAGGCTTCCTGGGTGTCTTTCTGCTAAAACTTTAGCTAACTTTTGCAGAACGCACTTGTGATAAGCAGATGTTATCACTCTTTGCCCTCTAGAAAGTCAACAAACAAGTTGCTTTGAGCATCCCAGACACCTTTGCCATGACCTTTGCTCCAGTTTGGAAAGCTTTTCCTTCAACTGGGCAAATTCCACCTCTTGGTACTCACTGTTTGATTATGATTTATCTTCAGAATCATGCTGGCAAAAAATGTTTCATCTCCTGTTACAATTCTTGGAATGAATGCCTCATGGTCTGGATGCTGGTTGATTAAAATGTCCATCAAAAGCCCCGTTCCCATCTGCAGCTGATCTGGACACACGTGATTTGGGCACTCATTGAGTGGAAAGTATGTTCAACTTTAACTTTTCAATCAGAATTGTGTAAGCTGAACTTGTAGAGCTTTCCGTGATGTTGGCAATCAGTTGTGTTGTTAACACTTAGATACCTTCAATCATAGCATGGAAAAGATTAATTCCTTTCCTTGAAAATATATGCAGATGTTTATAGTGAAGACTTCATAGTCAACATTGTCTGATCCCTTCTTAAAATGAGTTATCCATGTGTACACTGTTGTTTTCTTAGGGGCATTGGAGCCATAAACTTTTCATAAAGCATCAGTGATTTCACCATTCCTCCACCCAAGCTTCACTATAAATTTGATGTTTGTTCTTGCTTCACTTTTAGCAGAATTTGCTTTGCTTTGATAGGGCTCATTTTAGACTTGTGTCTTTCTTAGTGCCTCATATTAGATCTTGTTCTGTCATATTATATCAAGTTAGTTAAAGTTGATTTGGATACTGAATTAAAATTTTAAATCTAAGCAGAGTGTTTTCATAACACACATTTTCCATGAAACTTTTTGAAGCACCCCCCTCCCCCCCCCACCATCCACATGTCACACTTACCAGTTAGAAAGCCAAGAAGATGGGAAAGGAAGGAATTAAGAATCCTTCCTGGACTTCTGACTTTAATAAATGCTTGGAGGAAGAGAGTGATTGAGTATTGGCATGGGCAATGAGAGTTGGGTTTGTATGCATATTAATGACGTGGTTTCTTAGACACTCAGGTGGAGATGGCACTTGTGCAAATATCATACAAGTATGTCTGTATTTGGGAAACAGAAACTGCACAGGTGATCAAAAAAAGCTATCGTATTTTACCATATATAACATGCACCCACATTTGCAGCCCACTCTTGAGAAAAAAATATTTTTCAAATTTTTTAATTCGAATCTCTAATTATATGTAGGTACTATTTTAGCATTTATTATTCAATGTATTATGGTACAAGAAATTTTATGTACTGGTAACAAATAGCACCACCCATGTATTATGTGCACCCTTATTTTTTTCCTTCAAGAAGGTGAGCACAGACGTGCACAGGATACACGGCAAAATTTGGTACTTTCAAAAAGGGAGATGATGGAGCATTTGATGGGGTTATTGAGGAGACAGGGAGAGACTGACAAAGCAAAAAGAGAAAGGCAAAACTGTCCAGCATTTGAGAAGAGCACGGGGAGAAGTTAGGAGAAGGGGTGGAACGCATCTGTACTGTCACAGGAGGAAGGTGGCCACCATGAAAGGCCCCCATTACTGTAGAAGGCAATGATGCTGTTACAAGGTGGGGAGAGCCATGGAGACCTGTGAAAACAGAAGAAATTATGAAATAGTCGTGCCAAATGGGGAACACGAGCTGACCTGGAAATCATAGAACTGTCATGCAATATGGATTGACTTTGAAACTTGAACTTAAAGAGAAGCAAATGTGATAGGAGATAGGACAGAAATGGCAAATTAACCTGAGGCATGGAGACTGTAATAGATGAGCAAACAGGAGTCCAATTAGGCAATGTTTATTTCTAGCATCTGAATTTATTTCTATCATCTTTTGGACCCTTCCATATTTTCTATAATCTGTATGCTTCTGTTCACCTAATATGACTTTTTCCATTAAGGCATTTATTCACTGATTTCTTTAACATATATATTTATTGAGCTTATATAACATGTTTGGTATCAGGGATATAAAAAGTAATATTCTCAGTAAATGTATACTGTATGCTATGCATAGAACTAGTTTTTTTTTTTCAGCCTTTTTTTTTTTTAATCACATACTTCCAATGATCATGTTACCCAGAAATCAAGGGGGTAGGTCTAATATGAATCTGTAGACAATTTACTCTTATTCTTGGCTCTAGCAATATCTTTCTTTTTATTATTGTTGGGGATTCATTGAGGGTACAAGAAACCAGGTTACACTGATTGCATTTGTTGGGTAAAGCCCCTCTTACAATCGTGTTTTGCCCCCAAAAGGTATGGCACACACCAAGACCCCACCCACCTCACTCCTTCCCTCTCTCTGCTCGTCCTTTCCCCACCCCTCCCACATTCTTTCTCTCTCTGCTCGCGCGCTTTTTTTTAATTATTTATTTACTTAGAGACAGAGTCTTATTCTGCTGCCCAGGCTAGAGTGCTGTGGCATCAACCTAGCTCATAGCAACCTCAAATTCCTGAGTTCAAGCAATCCTCATGCCTCAGCCTTCTAAGCAGCTGAGACTACAGGGACCCATCACAACATCTGACTAATTTTTCTATGTTTGGAAGAGATGGGGTCTCGCTCTTGGTCAGGCTGACCTCAAACTCCTGAGCTCAAGGGATCCTCCCACGTGGGCCTCCCGAACGCTAGGATTACAGGCATAAACCACCACACTCAGCCAACAGAACAAATTTTAAATTGAATCATGTTGGTTCATCTAAAAAATAGGAAAATAATTTTCTTCAAAACTATAGGAATCAAATTTCAATATTTTAAAACATAATCACTAACAGGGATTCTATACATATGAAATCAAATACTGGCTACGTTATCTGTGCTTAAATAACAATGTTCTGCTTCTGGTTGACACTTTATTTTGTGTCTGTATCAGTTATATGAGCAATCTGAATTTTTTTTTTTTTTTTTTTTTTTTTTGTTGAGACAGAGGCGCACTTTTTCGCCCTGGGTAGAGTACCGTGGCGTCACACTGCTCACAGCAACCTCCAGCTCTTGGGCTTAAGCGATTCTCTTGCCTCAGCCTCCCTAGTAGCTGGGACTACAGGCGCCTGCCACAGCGCCCGGCTATTTTTTTGTTTTTGCAGTCCGGCCGAAGCCGGGCTTGAACCCGCCACCTTCGGTATATGGGGCCGGCGCCCTGCTCGCTGAGCCACAGGAGCCGCCCGAGTATTGAATTTTAATAAGGATTTTCTTGCATCTTGTGAAATAA
This sequence comes from Arctocebus calabarensis, assembly GCA_963573935.1. Classification (NCBI taxonomy): domain Eukaryota; kingdom Metazoa; phylum Chordata; class Mammalia; order Primates; family Lorisidae; genus Arctocebus; species Arctocebus calabarensis. The sequence goes on from CAUYON010004045.1 coordinate 10,253, forward strand.
TATGATTTTTTTCTCACATATCCTCAAAATGTAATGAGTTATATAATTGTCTTATAAAAGTTAAAATAACCTTGCATGTATGCAATAAAGCAAACTTGCCTTGCTATATCATCATTAAATATATATAGCTGCATATGGCTAGCTACTATTTTGGTCAGTATTTTTCCACCTGTATTCATGAGAGAATAAACTGTAATTTCTCTTTCTTGGAATGTTTGTGGCATTTTTTTGCAAAAAGTTTGTATTTATCTTAAAAAAATCAAAAAGCAGGGCACCTGTGGCTTGAAGGAGTAGAGTGCCAGCCCTATATACCAGAGGTGGCCGGTTCAAACCTGGCCCGGGCCAAAAACTGCAAAAAAAAAAAAAAAGTGGGACAAATGGTGAGATCACATGTGTGGTACATATTCGAAGGGTCAGGAGAAAACTTCTAAATACAGATCAAAAATGTTTTCATATAGTAAACGAGAAAATATCATGAACAGTATGTCAATCAGATTGATAAAATATCTCAGATTGCATGTGAAGCCCTCACACTGTACCCCATGGTTGAACTAATGTACACAGCTATGATTCAATACAAAAAAAAAATGATATTAACAAACATTTGGTAATTCTCTAGTTCACAAAGTGACCTGCTCATACACTTAATAGGGTTTGAATACTATCCTGGAAAGTCTTTGACTGGGATTTTGAAGTAAGTATGGAGGCATTTAATGGCTATCTCTTATCTCAGCCCTTGACAAAAGCTGACAACAGACCAGTTGCCAGTAAAGTAGTGAAGGCCTTTGGGCAGAATAGCGAGTTTAGTACAGGTACGTTTTATGAGGGGGGAGAGGCCTACCTGGGGTGGGCGCCTCCGTGGAAGAGTGCCAACTTTCCTCCCTACCATCTGTAGCCTAGCCTCTTACAGCTGGGAAAACACTGCTGATGTTCTTTTCTGTGCCATGAACCTGAAACAGCCATTCAAAGACTTATAGAAGAGTAAGGGGGGAAGTCTCTAGATCAGGTTCTCGACCTGTGGGTTGTGACCCACAGGAACTGTATTAAAGGGCTGCGGCATTACGAAGGTTGAGAACCATTGCTCCAGATCCTGCCATCACGTTGGGCAGATGAGAAGACCAAGTCTCAAGAATTCAGGCTTTCCTTTTTAGAAGTCATGCTTTAGGATGAGATTCTTCAAGGTCTCCATACAAGCCTGTGATGTGACACGGGTAATTCGTTCTTTGACAGTCTAAGTTTTTCAGAGGCTTCTCATACAGTCCTGAAGAAATAACCTTGTGGTTATCACACAGTCAGAGGAGGGGGTGAGGATTTGAGAGGGGACCACCACACACACCATTTCTCATCCTCTGAATAATCTTCTCTAATGTTGTTCCCTTCGTGGCCTTTTCTGATGCCAGGAAATGTAGTATAAAATAAGGAGATAACAAACCCCTAGTTTATCATGACAGAAGTGGGTCTGAGGATGGAGTGATGGCTGTGTCTCATTATGCTGATGTTGGAGAAAGAAACATTCTTACCCAGGGGCAGGCTTAGCTGGACTCACACCTCTAGGCCTGCTGAATTGGCCTCGACTTCCATAAATATTTCATGAGGAAAATCATCCATTGCATGTTTATGGAGAAATTCCAGGCACGCTCATGGATCACAAACATGCCTTGTATTTATTCCTTAAGCAAAGGCAGAGTTTTCTGGCATTATTAACGCTGGTAAATCTCTGCTAGGTACTAGGCAAGGACAGGTTTCCTATATGTATTGTGGGAGAGGGAAGAGGTCCATGGGGAAAGTGAAATTGAAGGCTGCCCAAGTAGCATGTGGGTCTTATTAGACCCGAGATTCTCTAATTTTAGGCCCTAATTTTTCCGACTGCCTCATGCCCTATTTACAGCAACTTAATCTGTTTGCACGAAAACTGAATTGCTCAGTGTCCTGTCAAAATTCCTGTCAGAAAATCACCGTCTGGCCAACTGTGAACTTGTCAAAGTGACAAGTGGGCATGGTGACAGAGATAGCATTTCTAGGATTTGCATTGAATGAATGCAGCTATAGGGAGTGGTGAATGGTGCCTCAAAATGAAAACTATTGACAGGAGGGGAAAATGAAAAGGGCAATCCGGATGGTCTGGACATGACATTTTAACTATGGCTTTCTTCTTTTTCTTTCTGCATTTCTTCTCCAACTTCTTCCTTCTCACTTTTCTCCCCTCCCTTTTCTCTACTGTTTCTCCTGCTCTTCCTTCTTGACTCCTAGATACAGAAAGAGAGATCCACGCAGCCCCTCACGTGAGTGAGAAATTAATTCAGCTCTTCCGGAATAAGAGTGAATTCACCCTTTTGGCCACTGTACAGCAGAAGCCATCGACTTCAGGAGTAATACTGTCCATTCGAGAACTGGAACACAGGTAAGAAAGTTCTTTCTCTTTTCGAAAATCTCCTCAGAGTTAATGGGCTATACAAAATGCCTTAGAATTTAGAGATTAAAGCCCCAATGGAAACATTGTGCTGGCACAGGCCTTGTTTCTGTTGAACATATCAGTGAATTTCCTTTGCAGTAAGCGTTTACTTGGGGCAGAGTAGCTTTCTTATTTGCCCTCCAAAGACCACTCATGAGGCTCTTTCTTGTCTGCCTTCTGTTAGACTTCATATAAAACTACAGTCTATCCATCATATTTAGACCAGCAAGCAAATTAATTATATGTTTGTAATGACCCTCCACAAGCATATATTGTGTATTTATGCAGAAATATTAAGGTGAACAGTATAGAGTTTTTATTCCAAGGATTATGTAAGCTAGTAAAGAAGATAGACCAGTATGATAAGGTATTATAGATGCAAAGATAGAAGATTGTATTTGGGGAAGAAAGGTAAGATGATCAATTCTACTAAGGGTTGTTGTAGCCAAGAAAGGCTTCAGAAAAGGAAAGTGGCTGTTTAAGGGACAAGAAAGTGAGTAGATATTTGCCAGGCTGAATGGGGACGAGAAAAAGTGAGTAAATATTTGACAGGCTGAATGGGAAAGAGTAAGGGTATGAAAGGACAACGTTCCAAAAAAGAGGTTACTGTGATTTTTTAAGAAGGTACATGTGGGTGGATAAGTGGTTGGAACATAGAAGTGTGTGTGTGGGAAGGATGAGAGTTTGTGCTCGGCCCGGAGGGGTGGTCTTAATAGAGGTAGATAGAGAGCCTCATCATTGCAAAATTTTAATCTTGTGTTGAAAACTTGGACCACAGTCCCCATAGGTAGTGGGTTTTAAATTTAAGAAAGAACACTTTATTATTGAGTTCAACATTGTTTATAAGGGGTTTTAATTTTGAGGAAGATCACTCTATTGTGGAACTCTTAAGTAATAGGAAATTTTCTGAGATCTCATTTCTGGAATGAAAATAGCCTGGCAGATCCCAGAAAAGTATAGCAGGAGCAAGACTCTTCTTTACACTCTTAATATTTCCGAATGTTTCATTTTTTATAATTGAAATTCGTTGAGGATTTGGGAGCGTGTTACTCAGCATTGCTCTGATTACACGATCGAAAAAGCTATCCTTTAATCTCAGTGGCTTATAATAACAAACATTTATTTCTTGCTCTCAAAAATACCCCTAAGTAATAATTATTAGGCAACCTAAACCATTCTAATCTTTTAATGTCAGCTTCCTCTATATGAGTCCATTGAAAATATTTATGAAGCACTTGCTCTGCTCTAGGTGCCATGCCAAGTTTTGTAGGGAAATCAAAGGAACAAAATCATCTAAGGATTTACATACAGTTTTGCAATGTGGGAAGCAAGGCATGACCACATAAAAAGCTAAAGAATGAAAAATAGCTAATAATAAATGAATAACAGTGTTATGAGGGAGTGTGTAACTAATTCTGAAATTACATCAGGGTGTGAAATTCGCTGAATTTGGTACATTAGGCCAGTGTTTAAGGAAAATCACACAAAGAGAATGAATAATCTTGAAGACTGGGCAACTTCCAGCAGGGCAGGGAAGAAGGGTATAAATTAAGCAGTAGCAGCAATGTGCACAGTCACAGAGGTGAGAAAATGTAAGGAAATGCAACTTGGGGGGCCAGGGAAGCAGGGCACATACCGATTTTGCTGGAGCGGAGGGTCTTTCCAGGCAGACATTTTCGCAGTTGTGAAAATCAACAGCTGTCTCTTTTTAATGGTTAAGGTTTGTTTTTAGTTTCAAAAGGATGTGATAGATTCTGATCCTTTAGGGCAGTGGTTCTCAACCTTCCTAATGCTGTGATGTATTTTCATTGTTACAAAGGGGTCGCGACCCACAGGTTGAGAACCACTGCTTTAGGGGGATGTTCTCAGTATTATAAGCTGGCTGTTTCTGGGCCTCTGAGAGTTAGGGGTTAGTTCAAAGATGCTCTGTATAGTAGGCGAAGGGGCATGTCCTCATTTTCCAAAGGTTGTATGTCAAGCCAGTTGTCAGCTTCACATCATGGAAGGGGTATGTCCATGCCCCATGGGCCTAAAGGGGTTGAATGTGATGGCCTCGTTGGCATGAGGGCCATACACATGCCTAAGAGTATAATGTAGATCTTTGGATACTCTCAATGAAAGCAGAGAAGAGCTTCCTACAGCAAGCAAAAAGCATGTGGAACGGCTGCTATCACACTAGGAAGAGCAAAGACTTCAGGGTCAGACTAATGGAGGTTAGAGTTCCAATTCTAGCTTCATGACACCAGCTACTTAATGTTTTGGAATCTCCATTTCCTCATCTGTAAAATATGGGTAATAACCTATTTTGCAGGATTGCTGTAAGGATGATAAAATGTAGTACACGGTAAGTGGTTATCTCTTTACATATATAGATTTCTTCCTTTTATTTGAGTATGTCTTAAAACTGTATTTGTTGGGTTTCTTTTTTGGATCTTTCACAAAACATTATTATATGGTCCTTTGTGACTGGCTTCTCTCACTTAGAATAATGTGTTCAAGGTTCATTCATGTTGCAGCTCCTGTCAGTAGTTCATTTATTTTTATTGCATAATAATATTACATTGTTTGAACATAACACATTATATTTATCCATTCATCAGTCAGTGGACATTTGAATTATTTCCACTTTTTGTGTATTAGGAACAATGCTGCTATGAACATTTATGTTCGAGATTTTGTGTGAACATATGTTTTCCTTTTCTTGGGTATGTGCCTAGGAGTAGAATCACTGGATTGGTGGAAACTCTATATTTAACTGAGGAATTGCTAGACTATTTTCCAAAATGATTGCACCATTTTACATCCGCACTAGCAGTGAACAGGGTTTTAATTTCTCCACATCTTTGTCATCTTTGTCTACTAGTTATTATCTTTCATTTTGATTATAGTCATCCTAATGAGTATGAAGTGACATCTCATTGTGCTTTTGAATTGCATTTGCCCGATGGCAAATGATGTTGATTATCTTTTCATGTGCTTATTGGCCATTTGTGTATCTTCTTTGGAGAAATGTCTATTCAGATCATTTGCCCAGTTTTAATTGTGTTATTTGTCCTTTTATAATTGATTTATAATAATTCATTGTAGTATAGATGCGTGTCCCTTATGAAATATATGATATACAATTTTTTCTCCATTCTCAGTGGTATTTTCATATTCTTGGTAGTGTTCTTTAAGTAAAAAGGTTTAAAATTTGATGATTTTCACTTTGCTTTCCTCATTCTCCGTTTGTGTTTTTGGTGTCATATCTAAGAAACCATTGCCTAATCAAGGCCATGATGATTTACTCCCACAATTTCTTCTAAAAGTTTTACAGATTATAGACACTTACATTTAGCTCCTTTGCAAATGAATATTGAGTTTTCTCATTACTATTTTTGACTGTTGTTTTTACCCTAGTGAATTGCCGTGGCATCGTTGTTAAAGACCAATTGACCATAGATATGAAGGTTTATTTCTGGAGTCTCATTTCTTTTTCCTTTTCTTTCTTTTTTTTTTTTTTAGACAGACTCTCAAGCTGTTGCCCTGGTAGAGTGCTGCGTCGTCATAGCTCACATCAACCTCAAACTCTTGGGCTCAAGTGATTATCTTGCCTCAGCCTCCCAAGTACCTGGGACTATCGGCGCCTGCCACAATGCCTGGCTATTTTTTTGTTGCAGCCGTCATTGTTGTTTTAGCTGGCCTGAGTTGGGTTGGAACCGCCAGCTTCAGTGTATGTGGCTGTGCCCTACGCATTGAGCTACAGGCACCACCTGGACTCTCATTTCTATTTCGTTGATCTCTATGTCTATTCATATGGCAGCACTGTTTCGGTTACTGTCGCTTTGTAGTAAATTTGTAAATTAGAAAGTATGAGTCTCTCAAATAGGTTCCTCTTTTCAAGATTGTTTTGGTTATTTTCCATTTGATTTTTCCATATTAATTTTAGGACCAGTTTGTCAATTTCTGCAAGGAAGTCAGTTGGGATTTTAATAAAGATTGTGCTGAATCTGGATACCAACTTGGGCTGAGCATTGCCTTCACAATAATATCAAATTATTTGATTGATGAATATGGAGTATCTTTCTATTTATTTAGGTCTTCTTTAATTTCTTTCAATGTGTGTTTTTTTTTGTTTGTTTTTAGAGTATAAGTTTTTCAAGGCTTTTGTTAATTTATTCCTGAGTATTTTATTCTTTTTTGATGCTATTGTTAATGGAATTATTAGTTTCATTTTCTGGTTGATCATTGTTACTGTACATGCCCATAGAAATACTATTAATTTTTGGATATTTATCTTATATCCCACAACCTTATTAACCTCATTTATTAGTTCTGAGAGTTTTTTAGTGAATTCCTTAGGATTTTTACATTCAAGATTATGTTATCTGAAAATAAAGATAACTTTATTTCCTCGCGTTCTACCTGGATGCTTTTGATTTCGTATTCTCACCTAATTGCCCGGTCCGGAACTTTCAATTCAGTGTTGAATGGAAGTGGTGACAGCAGACATCCTTGTGTTGTGTTAAAGTTTTGGAAAGCTTCCAGTTTCACCAGAATGTATGTCAGCTGTGAGTTTTTATAGATGGTCTTAATAGTTTAGAGACGTTCTCTCCTTTTTGTGGATGTGCCTCATCAGTTGAGGACGTTCCTTTCTCTTCCTAGGTTGTTCAGTGTTTCTCTTATGAAGGGGTATTACATTTCTTCACATGCTGTTTCTATATTTCTTCACAATAACGTAGCTTTTTATCCTTTATTCTACTGGTATAGCATATTGTACCAATTTATTTTTGACTTGCATTCCTTGGATAAATTTTACTTTTTATATTGTGTAGTCCTTTGTGTATATTATAAATTTGATTTAATGGTATATCATTGAGGGTTTTTGTATCTACCTGCAGATCCATAAGGGAAATATGGGTCTGCAGGATTTTTTTTCTTTTGATGTTTTATTCTGGTTTTGGAGTCAGAGTTGTAGCTGATTTTTAAGCTGTGTGGAATAGCTTTTTGAAAGGTAACATTTGCAGATTGCATACCACGTATCAAAAATTAATTTTTAAAAGATGATCCCTTTCTATTCATCAGGTAGAAAATTTTATAATTTGAAAATATTGAAAATTTTCCATTATCAACTTTTAATATTTATACCAGGTATTTCTTTTTCATGTTTTATAATATTGGCTAGAATTACCACAGCAGTGGAGAATAACGTATAAGCAGATTAAAGGTCTTTTAAAGTCAAGAAGAAGATAGCAGACAAGTCTTTTTTCTTTCTAATGGTAATACATTTCTTTTATCTATTTAATGTAGTATCTGGTAATAGCTTCTAATCTAACTAGTCATCTAGTCATCATGTAAAGGAAATTTATTCCCAATTTTTATTTATTTATTTATTCTAGGCACTGTGCTGGAGCTCTTCTTTTTTTAATATTTTGGATAATAAACCTAACATATGATTAGGTTACATCATCTGCATTTGTAAGGTTAAGTTCAAGTATTTTATTACAAGTATTGAAAGACTAAAAAATCAGGAACAGCTGTTAAATTGTATTCAATATCTCTTAAGTATGTATTTTGTGATATAATTTTGTGGTTTTCTCTTTTCATCTATGAACATAAATTATATTAATGGAATGCATAATGTAAGTATTTCTGAAATTCTAGAATGAACTTACATTAACGGATGTTTTATTTAGAATTTTTGCATCATTAAATAAGAGTAGGAGCAATACAGGTATTAATAAAAATAGTGGTGGCATTTAACATTAGTTTTGAGCACTGATAAATGCTAAGCATTGTTTTACACACTTTAGACTCATTAAACACAGTTTAACTCACTAGTAAATAAAATATAGATTTATCTGTGTTTGTGAGTTAATTTGAGGCTTCTTGAATTTTTTATGCTTTGAACTTGTTTAAAAAACATAGGCCATGCCATTTTTATAAATGTTTCTGTTAGAATGAGCCTGAAAATAATTAGATATAAGTAATTAGATATAAACATAATTAGAAAAGTATCAACAAAGTACAGCAAATTTGGAGGCTGATAATTTCTTTTGGGGGAAAATGGTAAATCTTTTATTATTGAAAAGGTTCATTTTCCATTTTTATTATAGTATGGTCTATCTAATTAATTTTAAGCTCATCTTTGGATAAATTTATGTTTTTTAGAAAATCAAATATTTCATTGAGATGGCCTTTTTTGGCAAGTAGTAGTCTTAATGGTCTCTTTCACTTAATAAAATTTTAATATTTGTGATTTTTATCTTCTTTCATTTCTAATATGAAATATATGTGTTTTATTCTTTTCTTGGTCAGGCTCATGATGAGATCACATAATTTATTGGTCTTTTAAATGAAACAGTTCTTAGTTTTATTGATCAAGTGTACAGTTTTTCATTTCAAATTTATTGATTTCTGCTTCTTACCCTCTTTCGAATCATCGGTATTTTTACTAACTTCTTCAATGTTCAGTTCATTTATTTTCAGTATTTTCTGTTTACTAGTGAAATCGCTGAAGGCTTTATAGTATTTTCTTGTGAGTATTGCTTTGAATACAGCTCACTGATCTTGCTATACACTGCCTGAATTTTCTATACTTTTCTACAGCTCTTAATTGCAGTTTCACTTTCTCTTTGATCCTAGTTAGAGGAGTATTTAAAAATTCAAGAGATTATATTATATTAAAAATACTTGCTGGGTAATATCTGGTTTTATTGTTATTGAGGGCATAAAATATGTGTTGTAAGATTTTTAGATTGTTGAATTTGCTAATTTTTCCTTTTTGGTGATATTTCTCATGCTCAACATTTTTAATTTGGGGGAAAATTTTATTGATTGATTGATTTTAAAGAGTCTCACTTTATCACTCTCAGTAGAGTGCTATGGCGTCATGGCTCACAGCAACCTCAAACTCCTGGGCTCAAGTGATCCTCTTGCGTCAGCCTCCCAAGTAGCTGATACTATAGGCACCCACCAATGCACCCACTTATTTTTAGAGATGGGGATCTTGCTCTTGCTCAGGCTGGTCTTGAACTCCTGAGCTCAAGGAATCCACCCTCCTCAGCCTCTCAGAGTACTAGGATTACAGGAGTAAGCCACCACGCACAGCCTTAGGGGGCACATTTTAAATCCATGGATAAGTTTTAAAGGTATATAGATAATACACAGGTGCACAACTTTATATTTAACACATTTACGTTGTGTTATTTAACTGTTATGTGTATTCTTGCTCGCTTGCTCTGAGAAAGATAGGTTAACAGATTCTATTGTAATTATAATTTTGTCATCCTCTTTATGGATAGGATTAAGGGTCAGGTCTGGAAAAATTGTGCTTGACTTATATTCCATTTCATTGACAGTTACTGGGAAATTTAGTGTAGCATTATGCCAAAAATGAAAGAACATGGGTATTACATTAACTTGGCAGTCCTTGTCTGGACTGGTTGAGATGTTTCCTTTTTAGTCTACCTATAAAGACATGGAAGTCACATGGGTCAGAGACTGTCCCACATGAGCAAGTAATCCAAGCAATACTCTTAGGCACATAGCATGCACTCAATAAATAAATATTAAATGGATAAACAATTCCTTTTCTCTGGTTAGAGTTGCTTAGAATTGCTCGGGGCTAATTTCAAAGATTGACTGGCACAGATATTGCCTTGGATGTGCTCCATGTAGGAGGCTGCACAGGATAGTAAAAGAGGCAGAGGTTTTAGTGTCTGGTGACTCAACTTAATAATATTGTTTGACTTTGGTGAGGATTAGGAGTATTTGTAAGCCCCCTAGCTGAGTGCTTGGCATACAAAAGAAACTCAATGAAAAAAGCTGTATTGAGGAAGAGGAGGAAGAGGATGTTGTTGAGGTGGAAATTTGATGCCAATGGGAGAATGAGTGCTTAGGAGTGGCCAGATGAGAAAACAGTAATTTTTCCCTAGTTCAGTGATTAAAGGAGGATGACTATCGACCAAACCTTCTGGTTATGTTCCATTTACAGTCAGAAGTCACTTTTGATGGTGAAGCACCTTGGGGGAAACAGCATTCTGTATCTCCACACCCTCCCTGGCACCACAGGAAGTAATCATCCAGCTGCCTTTTCTAAAGCTGCCATCCAGAGAAACTTCATCGACTGCTTTGGAAATCACTGTTTCTCATTTCTGCTAGACTTCTGGCTACTCTCACGCAAAGCCATTATTGAATTAATAGCAGACAGGCTCATTCAGTGACTGAGTTCCCTTCTGACCAAAGGCAAGTGTCTCTCTTACCTGGTGGGAACCCAGTAGCCAGAGGTAGAACTTTTGGGAGATTGTAATTGCTTAAACCAGAAGTGAACTTCCTGGCAAAGCAATATCTGGAAACTCTCTAGGCAACTGAGCCAATTGAATTCCCATGGATATCTTAAGTGGGTAGATAAAATGAAATGGAAAACTTAAATATAAAGACTATTGAAAAACTTACCTGGAGGTAGTAATCGAAATAGGCTTTTTTATGTAACGGAATGGGTATTCTGTTAATTCGAATCTATATTTCTAATGTGATGATTTTTTTTTTTTACAGTGCCAATAGAGCACATTGGAAGAGCAACAAAGTTGAAACTGTCTTACTGAATGATATTAATGGCATTGCATATTTAATGTTTATTTTTTCTGATTCAAATCTGTTAATATAGAGCTTTGTTAACATGGAAAACTTAATTAAAACAGATTAAATCTAATTGAGCATTCTGCCAGTATTTGCAACTCAATAAGAAATAATGGTAAATCTTCTGTTTTTTAATTTTATTCCTAAATTATAGACAAAATTAAATCTAAGCATAATTAGATGGAAAGCTGAAAGCTAGGGGTTTCAGAAAAAGCTTCCTGCAGAATAGTTCTATGAGGAGACGAAGAGGAAATTTTTGGCCTTCTAAGAAGGCATCTACTTTATTTTTTTAAACAAAAATTTTGTACGTCAAATGATACTCCAGTTTTTTGAGTTCTCACAATGAAAAGAATTTTTTACCGTGGTGCCAGATAGACATGGGTTCAGTGTCTGGCTCTATGGGTTACTAGATGTGTGAATTTTTGCAATTGTCTTTAATTTACTTCAGCCTCAGTGTCCCTTCATGTAAAGGGAAGGTATCGATTACCACATTGTGGAGTTATCAGGAGAATTCAACAAGAGTGGTTCTTCATATGTGTCATATATCAAGTCACTCAATAGATGTCATTTCCTTCCCTTTCCTAATGACTTCTTTTGTTATTTTCTAATTCTTTGAAATTAGATTTCACATCAAGGCATTATTATAGATGATCTAAAGCAATGAATTGTCTAAATGGAATGCATTCTGTAATTTCTAAGCAGCAAGTTTACCGTTTTACTTCTAGATAATTTAAACTATTGAAAATATTTTGTACGTTTACATAATTTATTGAAGAATGTCAGAATGGAGGGTAGGAAGCAAAAGGAGAAAAATTCCAGAGTGTGTTACATGATTGGTGAAGCCAGCCCAAGGAAAAATTTTTTCCTTGGCGCAATTAACAGTATATTTCAAGGAATAGAACTTCTTACATAAACCTAAAAGTTGAATTTTTTCCTCAGTGTCATATAAAATTAGGCTTATATTATAAAAAAGTAGATATTTTCAAGTGTTAAACTGCTTCCCTTTGGGGAAGAATAGAGCTCACTGGAGTCTTGCCCTGGAACCAGTCTACGGCTTTTAAAGGATGCAAACAAGTCTTCACATTTCAAACAAATACAGGGTGCTTATAATTAGACTTTTAGACTCAGAACTATGCCCCTACTGAATTGTAAGCTCCCTTTTGAACAACTTGCAAGAAGTATTAATGCAAACATATTGAATGCCATGTGGGCATGGATGCTGGGCCTATAATTTTGAAGCCTTTGGAAGTGAAGACAAAGAAACACTGCCCAGTAGGGTTAGTGCAATGGTAGGAGGCATATAAGGAGCACGGCACCTTAACTCAACTAAAAGGAGTGGCGAAGTCTTCCTGCTGGAGGTGACACTTAATAGAAGTGGTGGCCAAATAGAAGGACAAGTAGAGATCAGCCAAGAGAAGGTGAATGGAAGAGGGTTTTGGATGCAGGATGAGTAAATGGGTGAGAAATTAAAGATCATGGTGCATTAAAAGAACTGTAGAGAAATTCAGTGTTGTGGAAGAGAGGGGAGAGCGCAGGTACGGAAGAGGAGGCAAGTTGTGGCAAGAACTCAACCCAGAGAAGCAGGCAAGAGGAGGGATTATGAATGTCTGCAAGCAATGAACAAGGTTTTAACCTTTTTGCCTGGGACAATGGGATCCGTGGAAGGGATGTAAGTACACTGTGGTGGCGTGATTAAGTTTATGTTTTAGGGAACTCACACTGGCTTCTTCATGGAGATGGCAGTGAGAGGGCAAAACTAGAAACAGAAAGCCAGTCAGGAGGTTGCTGTAGTTTTCTAGAATCTAGATCTGAGATAAGAGGACATAATCCTGGACTAGGTCAGAGAACAGTGGTGCAGATGCAGCCAAGTTGGTTAGTTCAGGAGTGGACTCTGAGGGTCTATGTGGGATGTTGGGAGGTGGGGAGGTGGAAGCAAGGGTGACCCCAGGATTTTGGCCTGAGCTACTTTGAGTGCCCTGGGCAGGTAGGGTGGGGGTGGTGAATACCTTTTAAAAAACAAACCAATGAACAAAAATGTGCTGTCCATGCGTTAAGGCACAATTCCTCACATTTACTTTGTCTAAGTTTTTAGTCGAATAAATAACCAAAAAATAAAAGCAGAAAAGGGTAACGATGAATGAGAAATATTTTCCAGTAAATGAGATTACTGACTTCTTATGAAGTCGTCTTCTTTAGGAAGGTAAATGGTTAAAAGCTGACAATGTGTGCCATCGAGAGATGATTTGAAAGCTACAAGAAAAGACACCGGGATCCCGAGTTCCCATCATTTTTATCTTTACTCCTCGTAGGGAGCAGACATAACTTCTGAGGAAAGTTTAATAGTTTGTATTTGAAGAGCAAGAAGATAGCTAGTTAGGCCATGGTATTCACTGGGAAGGAGGGATTTTCAGGCAGGAGTGGAAATGAAGGGGAAGGATCTTCTGTCCAGAAAATGAGGTTTTTCAAGAACACACTAATTAAGTATAATTTAAATCTTTGTCAGAAGAAATGAAGCTGTTCAGATGACTTTTGACCTTAATGGAAGACAAGAAGATCATGAAGTATAATGCTCTGGGCAAATTGCTCATGCTTGTATATATGCATATTAGGTTTTGGATTGCCTCCGTTTGAGAAATGAGAAAACAGCTAATGTAGCCATTAACCTTTACTTTTTTAGTATAAAAGTCACAATTTCATTAATATTTATGCATGAAATCATTTACATTCAATGGAATTCTCCTAGAGAATTTAAAAAACTGTCTTCTTTGTCATCCTTTGGAATTAGTTGTGAAACACTTGCCTTTCTGGGTGACATGCGTGCATTCGTTTGGTTCTGTGGTGAGAAATGTGCACAGACGAGCCTTGTCACTGATAAAAGACAGATTTAACCTGCTGATGCGCTGAGTTCTAGGTGAAAGACACCCCCGACTATCAGGACACTGATGAGGTGGTGCAGTGACAGCATTGCTAGGTCAGGAGTCAGAAGATGTGGGTTCAAGGTTCTGCTTTGTCAACTAATACTAAGCAGGCTCCTCCCTGCACCTCGCTTTACTTATCTGACAAATTAGAGTCCATTTGTTATTCATTCAGACATTAGTCTGTCTCAGAAACTTATCTGTGGGCTAAGAACATTGGTTGATTCTTCAATGATGGAGAAAGTGTGCAAGGACCTTATCCTCAGGGAACTTGCATTTTAGAGGGGTGAGTCAGATGGTAAATATGGGAAAAGAATTAAACCTGATGGTAAATGTCAAGGAAGAAAATAAAACAGGGGTGAGTGATAAGTCTGTAGAGAGGAGAGGATAGAGAGGGCAGGGCATCAGAGCTGAATCACGGGCATCAGAGCTGAATCAGAATAAGAGCCATTGATGAGGGAATCAGAAAAATGAGTGCTCCAGATAGATGAGACAGTACGTACCAAGAACCCTGTGTGTTGGGTTTAGGGGACTGAACAAGAGCTAGTGCATTTGGAACTATGTAGATTGAGGGTGATGTGTTGGGTAGTGGTTCTTAATGAAGAGATGCTGACGATAATAGCTGCCTTGATGATTTCACATTGTGAGAGTGAGTACATCATAAAGGATAGAGTATGATATTTATGTAAAGCCATATTATCTCAGGACAAAGTCACTTATCCAGTGCAGGCTATGTGCATAGAAAGTTTGCTCATCCATGCAAACATTTTCTTAAAATAATTTTATAATTTATAAAACAACAATTATGTAATTTTTTTATAGAGCAAATAACATTCAGTTTTTATTTATTTTTATTTTTTTGAGATAGCGTCTTAGTATCTTACAGTTGGTAGAGTGCTGTGACATCACAGCTCACAGCAACCTCAAAATCTTGGGCTTAAGTGATTCTCTTGCCTCAGCATCCCAAGTAGCTGGGACTACAGGCGCCCCCCACAATGCTTGGCTATTGTTTTTTTGTTGTTGTTATAGTTGTCATTGTTGTTTAGCAGGCCCAGGCTAGGTTTGAACCCACTATCCCCAGTGTATGTGGCTGGTGCCCTACCCACTTAACTACAGGTGCTGAGCCAACATTTAGTTTTTTTTTTTTTTTTTTTTTGAGACAGAGCCTCAAGCTGTAACCCTGGATAGAGTGCTGTGTCATCACAGCTCACAGCAACCTCCAACTCCTGGGCTCAAGCAATTCTCCTGCCTCTGCCTCCCAAGTAGCTGGGACTACAGGCACCTGCCACAATGCCCGGCCTTTTTTTGGTTGCAGCCGTCATTGTTGTTTGGCTGGCCTGGGCTGGATTCGAACCTGCCAGCTCGGGTGTACGTGGCTGGCGCCTTAACCACTTGAGCCACAGGCGCCGAGCCCCAACGTTCAGTTTTTAAAAAAACTTTTAATTTCCCTTTCCTTTTTTTAATTGATTGAGTTGATTGCAAACAATAATGGCTTAGTAGTACACAATTATTCATAATAATTAAAAATAAAAAATTAAGAAAACTACCATGAGATGTATCACCCCAGTTAAAATAGCTCATATCAAAAAGATAGGCAATAGCAAAATCTGGTGAGGTTGTGGGGAAAGGGGAGCCCTCATACACTATCATTGGACCCCACAATGCCACTGATAGATACATAATCCAAAAGAAGGGAATTCAGTATATTGAAAAGATATCTGCACTCCTGTATTTTTTGAAGAAGTATTCACAATAGCTAAGATTTGGAATCAACCTAAGTGTCCATCAGTGGCTGAATGGATAAAGAAGCTGCGGTCTGCATACATGGTGGAATATGGTGGTATATGATGGCTTTTATATAGCCACAAAAGAATGAAATCTTGCCAATTCCAACAATGTGGATGATAGTGGAGAACATTGTGTTAAGTGAAATAAGCCAAGGATAGAAAGACAAATCTTGCATGTCTCACTCTTATGTGG
>CAUYON010004048.1:0-17106 GCA_963573935.1 Arctocebus calabarensis
CAGAGCCTCAAGCTGTCACCCTGGATAGGGTGCCATGGCATCACAGCTCATAGCAACCTCCAATTCCTGGGCTCAAGCGAGTCTCTTGCCTCCGCCTCCCAAGTAGCTGGGACTACAGGCGCCCGCCACAACGCCCGGCTATTTTTTTGGTTGCAGCCGTCATTATTGCTTGGCGGGTCCTGGGGCTGGATTCGAACCCGCCAGCTCAGGTGTACGTGGCTGGCGCCTTAGCCCGTTGAGCCACAGGCGCCGAGCCTATAGTAATGATTCTAAGGTAAGTGCACATTCACCCTGGGGATATACATATTCATGTCCATACACGTATCTATCCCAATTACAAGCTTGGGAGCAAGTAAGGATCTTGCATAGCACATTCTTCTGAGAATACTTCGGGACAAGGCAGAATCAGTATTCCACTCTGAGAAGAACCACACTCAGGGCCTAATTGAAAGCCTGAAATTATAATTTTTGGCAAAATGATAACAGCTTATTCAGATAGTCATTCTTTAGTAAGAAATGTTTTAATTAGAAAATCAATTTTGTTTATAAAGAAAATTTGAGAACGGATAAAAATATCAAGTTAATGAAGGAAAAGAGGCTAAGGCGCCTGTGGCTCAATGGGCTAAGGCGCCAGCCACGTATACCAGAGCTGGTGGGTTCGAATCCAGCCCAGGCCTGCCAAACAACAATGACAGTTGCAACCAAACAAATGGCTAGGCTTTGTGGCGGGCGCCTGTAGTCCCAGCTACTTGGGAGGCAGAGGCAAGAGACTCGCTTGAGCCCAGGAAATGGAGGTTGCTGTGAGCTGTGATGCCGCGGCACTCTATCCAGCATGACAGCTTCAGGCTGTGCCTCAAAAAAATAAAAATAAAGGAAAAGAGGCCAGGTTCAATGGCTCACTCCTGTAATACTAGCATGTTGGGAGGCCAAGGCTAGAGGATAGCTGAGTTCAAGAGTTCAAGACCAGGGTGGCGCTTGTGGCTTAGTGTGTAGGTTCCGGCCCCCTATACCAAGAGTGGCAGGTTTGAATCCAGCCCCGGCCAAACTGCAACAAAAAATAATAGCCGGGCGTTGTGGTGGGCACTTATAGTCCCAGCTACCTGGGAGGCTGAGGCAAGAGAATTGCATAAGCCTAAGAGTATGAGGTTGTTGTGAGCTGTGATGCCACAGCACTCTAGCCAGGGCGACAGCTTGAGACTCTATCACAAAAAAAAAAAAAAAAAAGTTCAAGACCAGCCTGAGCTAGAGTGAGGTCCCAACTCTACTGAAAATAGAAAAAAAAAAAAACCTAGCCAGGTGTTGTGGCAGATACCTGTAGTCCCAGCTACTCAGGAGGCTGAGGCAAGAGGATCACTTGAGCCCAAGAGTTTGAGGTTGCCTCATCATGAACTATGATGCCATAGCATCACCCAGAGTGACGGAGTAAGACTCTATCTCAAAAAAAAAAAAAGCAAAAGAATAGTGTAGGGCAGCACCATGCTCAGTGGGTAGGGCACCAGCCACATTCACTGAGACTAGCGGGTTCAAACCTGGCCCGGGCCAGCTAAAACAGCAATGACAACTGCAACAAAAGTATAGCGGGGCATTGTGGTGGGTGCCTATAGTCCCAGCTATGATGCCACGGCACTCTACCCAGGGTGACAGCTTGAGACTCTATCTCAAAAAAAAAAAAGAATAGTGTGCTTTTTGAGTACATCAGTAATATGTTTAAATTTTGGAAAAGGAACTTAGGCAGATGAACAAAAAATCCAAACTTTAATTTCATATTGAGGGCTCCCCCATACCTGTGTTTTCTGAATAAATAAATAAAGGAAGGTGGGTTGGTAGGAGGAAGGAAGGAGAGAAGAAAAGAAGGAAAGGAGAGAAGAATCAGAAGATTAAGCCTGGATAATAGAAAAAAGTAGAGTCAGGAGGGAATTTATATAGTTGAAGCAAATGGTATGACCGAGAAACTGGTCTTAATGAAATAAAATTTTAAAACCCCAATATATTGTGGGTAGGAAATGATTAGGAACTTGCTTCCAAAAGGATAATGTTGATGTATATGCTATCAGAGAGGAAATGCTTTAGGGTAATACATAGGTCCTGGGTGTTGCCAGGGAAACTGTGGAGGTAAACGTTACTGGACTTTTTTTTTTAATAAAAAGAAATAGTGTAAAACAATAGCTGAGTGTTTGAGTGGGTTATCGTTTTTGTACACAAAGAATTTATCAAAAATGACGATGAAACGTAGGGTAAATAAGAAAACAGAGAACCAGGGACCAAAGTTATTAGTTCACTGAAAAGACTAAGTGCCTTTACTCTTCTTGTATTAAAAAAAAGTAGGCTCGGCGCCGGTGGCTCAAGCAGCTAAGGCGCCAGCCACATACACCTGATCTGGCGGGTTTGAATCCAGCCTGGGCCCACCAAACAACAATGACGGCTGCAACCAAAAAATAGCCGGGCATTGTGGCGGGTGCCTGCAGTCCCAGCTACTTGGGAGGCGGAGGCAGGAGACTCGCTTGAGCCCAGGAATTGGAGGTTGCTGTGAGCTGTGATGCCGTGGCACTCTATTCAGGGTGATAGCTTGAGGTTTTGTCTCAAAAAAAAAAAAATAGTAGAGGTCGGGCCCAGTGGTTCATACCTGTCATCCTAGCACTCTGGGAGACCAAGGCAGGTGGATCACCCAAGCTCGGGAATTTGAGACCCAGCCTGAGCAAGGATGAAACCCCGACTCTACTAAAAATAGAAAAATAGTTGGGTGTTGTGGCAGTTGCAGTGGAGATAGTTCATCCTTAACATGATCCGAAAGTGCATGCTCTTTTTTTTGTTTGTTTATTTTGAGATAGGGTATCACTTCATTGCACAGGCTAGAGTGCAGTGGCATCATAGCTCGCAGCAATCTCAAATTCTTGGGCTCAAGTGATCCTCTTGCCTCAGCCTCCTTAATAGCTAGGACTTATAGAGGTGTCTGCCACAACGCCCAGCTAATTTTTTGCTGGTGTTTGTTTGTTTGTTTGTTTGTTTTAGCAGAGACAGTTCTCACTCTTGCTCAGGCTGGTCTTGACTCCTGTGCTTAAGAGATCCACCCACCTTGGTCTTCCAGAGTGCTAGGTTTACAGGCATGCCTGGCAGAAAAGTGTACCTATTATCTAGTACAAAATATACTTCAGATAAGATTAATTTCATTATACATAGTGATGATTCTTGACCACCTCTATTTTTTAGTTGTAAGCATTTCAATTATCTGGCCAGGTGTGGTGGCTCACACCTATAATCCTAGCACTTTGGGAGGCCAAAGCAAATGGATTGCTCGAGCTCATGAGTTCGAGAATTCACAACTTAAGCAAAATCAAGACCCTGTCTCTACTAAAAATGAAAAAAAAACCCCACATAACTGAGTCAAGAGGATCACTTGAGCCCAAGAGTTGGAGATTGCTGTGAGCTATGACACAACAGCACTCTACTCAGGGCAACAGCTTGCTATGACACAACAGCACTCTACTCAGGGCAACAGCTTGAGACTCTGTCTCAAAAAAAGAATTTAAATGGGCTTGGCACCTGTGGCTCAGCGGGCTAAGGCACCAGCCACGTACACCTGAACTGGCGGGTTTGAATCCAGCCCAGGCCCACCAAACAATAATGACGGTTGCAACCAAAAAATGGCCGGGCATTGTGGTGGACCGGAAGACTCGCTTGAGCCCAGGAATTGGAGGTTGCTGTGAGCTGTGATGCCGCAGCACTCTGTCCAGGGTGACGGCTTGAGGCTCTGACTCAAAAAAAAAAAAGAATTTAAATTATCAAATTTGGACTCGGCATCCATAGCACAGTGGTTATGGTGCTGGCCACAAAAACTGGCGGGTTCGAACCTAGCCCAGGCCTGCTAAACAACAATGATGACTGCAACAAAGAAATAGCTGGGCGTTGTGGAGGGTGCCTGTAGTCTCAGCTCCTTGGGAGGCTGAGGCAAGAGAATCTCTTAAGCCCAAGAGTTTGAGGTTGCTCTGAGCTGTGATGCCATTGCACTCTACCGAGGGTGACATAGTGAGACTTTGTCTCAAAAATAAATAAATAAATAAATAAATAAATAAATAAATAAATAAATAAATTTGTATGCAATTCCTTGACTTCATAAATTGAGAAAATGTCACCAATTTTAAGCATTCTGAGATAATGTAACAGGGAATAGGCAGTTTGCATTTTTTCTTAGCCACTGTTCCCTGGTTTCTGCCTCTGATGGTCTGGCCTTTACTATGTGGCTGCCTTAAAAAGTTTTCCAATATTTTCCCCAAAAGCTCAGCATAGAGCCAGCCTTACAGCAAACAGCCTGGGTTATACATTATCTTGGCTCTCTTAGTCTTCTTCTGAATAAAGTCTAATCACTTGGCCAACAAAGCCTAAATGTAATTGTGCTTTACTGCTATTACCTCTCTAACTTGCATGCATTGCTCCTAGAGTAGAACAAATACCTTTAAATGTTAACTTTGTAAACCCAACCCTATAAAATAACAGTAAATAAATACTATGCATGGATACAATGATTGTATATGACCTTTATTTTGACATTAAAAAATCTAAAATCTGGCTCGGCGCCTGTGGGTCAGCAGGCTGAGGCGCCAGCCACGTACACCTGAGCTGGCAGTTTCGAGTCCAGCCCGAACCCGCCAAACAACAATGATGGCTGCAACCAAATAAAGGGCCGGGCGTTGTGGCGGGTGCCTGTGGTCCCAGCTACTTGGGAGGCCGGGGCAGGAGACTCGCTTGAGCCCAGGAATTGGAGGTTGCTGTGAGCTGTGATGCCATAGCACTCTATCCAGGATGGCAGCTTGAGGCTCTGTCTCAAAAAAAAAAAAAAAAAAATCTAAAATCTGATTTATAATCAAATAATGCCTTAGTTTACCATGAGTTAAGCGTATTTTCTTTTATTTTTTATTTTTATTTATTTATTTATTTTGAGACAGAGTCTCACTATGTCACTCTTGATAGAGTGCTGTAGCGTCACAGCTCTCAGAAACCTCAAACTCCTGGGCTTAAGCAATTGTCTTGCTTTAGCATCCCGAGTAGCTGGGATTACAGGCACTCACCACAACCCCTGGCTACATATTTTCTATTATTTATACATTACTCATATGCTTCAGATATAATCTGGCCTCACATCCACTTTCAGAAGTACCCCAGAGAGTCCTCTTTGAGTTGGGAGTCAGGGTGGGGAGAACCAGTAAGAGAACTTCAGGAAAAGAGAAAGAGGGTATGATTAGGTGAGGGGAGGAGAGAAGAAGGGAGGTTCCTTGGCTCCTCTCCCAGCCCTAGCCTTTTCTCAGGGGGAACAGTAGCACGGTGGTGATCCTTAAAGAAAACAAAAACAAAAACTATTAGGCTTGGCACCTGTGGGTCAAGCAACTAAGGCGCCAGCCACAGACACCTGAGCTGGCGGGTTCGAATCCAGCCTGGGCCCACCAAACAACAATGACGGCTGCAAGCAAAAAAATAGCCGGGTGTTGTGGTGGGCACCTGTAGTCCCAGCTACTTGGGAGGCGGAGGCAAGAGAATTGCTTGAGTTCAGGAGTTGGAGGTTGCTGTGAGCTGTGATGCCAAAGTACTCTACACAGGGTGATAGCTTGAGGCTCTGTCTCAAAAAAAAAAATTAGTATTAATAACAGAAGGAAATGCTAAAATATGTATTGCCATTTTCCTCTGGTATTGCAGTCACTACATAGGCTAAGATATAATTACTTGTCAAGGTTCAGGAAATGTCGAGTGTAGCTGCTGAAACCTATGTTTTAGTATTAAAGTCTGGAAGAACTTTTTTAGTTAGGGAATTGCCTAACTAAATAATTGATTTGTACTCAAGCTGCTTTTTGATTTTAGACCCACCTCTCTGCTGTGCATACCAGTAAAAGCTTTACTTGCTGAATTTTTTTTATTTTATTTTTTTCATTATTTATTTATTTTTTTTATTGAATCATAGCTGTGTACATTAGTTCAATCTACTTGCTGAATTTTTAATAAAGAGACATTTTATAGTGGTTTCAGGATTTCATTTTAATGTTTCAACATTTTTTAGATGTATATAGATACCAGTATTATATGATTGCTATTATTTATAACTATTAACTTAAAACATAATACAATTTCATACAACCAGTAATTAGAAGTTACATCTTTAATCATACCCAAATGTTCTTTTGGCTTATGTTTATAGTTTCCAGGTAGAGTTAACTGTGATAGTACATCAGATGGTTGATTTCAATTGAGTATGAAGATGGTTATTAAAATAAGTGAAATTTATTCCATTGAACTATCTCAAAAGAACTGCTTCTTCAGCCTGTCGTAAGAGGCACAATTATGTTCATCTCCCCCCTGTTGCTTCTTAAAAATCTATACCAGGGAGGTGCCTGTGGCTCATCAACTAAGGTGCCGGCCCCATATACCGAGGATGGCGGGTTCAAACCCAACCTTGGCAGAACTGTAAAATGGAAAAATAGCCAGGTGTTGTGGCGGGCACCTGTAGTCCCAGCCACTTGGGAGGCTGAGGCAAGAGAATAGCCTAAACCCAGGAGCTGGAGGTTGCTGTGAGCTGTGTGACGCCACGGCACTTTGCCGAGGGCGATAAAGGGAGAGTCTGTCTCTACAAAAAAATTAAAAAAAAAAAAAAAATCCGGGTTCGGCACCTGTGACTCAACAGGCTAAGGCGCCAGCCACGTACACCTGAGCTTGCAGGTTCGAATCCAGCCCCAGCCCGCCAAACAACAATGACGGCTGCAAACAACAACAACAAAATGGCCAGGCGTTGTGGCGGGCGCCTGTGGTCCCAGCTACTTGGGAGGAGGAGGCAGGAGACTCACTCGAGCCCAGGAATTGGAGGTTGCTGTGAGCTGTGATGCCACAGCACTCTATCCAGGGTGACAGCTTGAGGCTCTGTCTCAAAAAAAAAAAAATCCGTAATGAATTTTAAAATAACAGTGCTTTCACACTTTCTCTGTTTTCCTTTTAGTACAAATGCTTGCAAGATCTGTCACTAAGTATGAGCTGTGAGCTGAAATTGTTGTCAGTATCTTTAACCAACATTGAATAAGTTCTTACAAGATTTAGAATCTAGGTAATTGCTGAAAACATTGAGACCACCAATTATAAAAGAATTTTTCTTTATCTTGTAATTTTATTTATTTATTTATTTATTTATTTTTTGTAGAGACAGAGTCTCACTTTAGCACCCTCAGTAGAGTGCTGTGGCATCACACAGCTCACAGCAACCTCCAACTCCTGGGCTTAGGCGATTCTGTTGCCTCAGCCTCCCGAGTAGCTGGGACTACAGGCGCCCGCTACAGCACCCGGCTAGTTTTCTGTTTTGCAGTTTGGCCGAGGCCAGGTTTGAACCCGCCACCTTTGGTATATGGGGCCGGCGCCCTACTTGCTGAGCCACAGGTGCCACCCTATCTTGTAATTTTAAATCCTATCAGGAGAGTTTTAATCTTTTTTTGTAGATTTTTTAAAAACTTAGGTTCATCTTTGCTAAAATATCTTCCTCCAAAAGAATACATGCTGATTGCTTTTCTCCTTGTTATTAAATCTCAGATATGCTTAATTTCTCCTACATCATCAATTGCCTATTTGTTTGCACTTCTTACAGACAAAGAAATCCAGTTCTACTGTGCTGAATTCTCCAATATTTCTTTTTTTTTTTTTGAGACAGAGCCTCAAGCTGTCACCCTCGGTAGAGTGCTGTGGCATCACAGCTCACAGCAACCTCCAATTTCTGGGCTCAAGCGAGTCTCCTGCCTCCGCCTCCCAAGTAGCTGGGACTATAGGCACCCACCACAACGCCCGGCCATTTTTTGGTTGCAGCCACCATTGTTGTTTGGCAGGTCCAGGCTGGATTCAAACCCATGTACTCAGGTGTACATGGCTGGCGCCTTAGCCTGTTGAGCCACAGGTGCCGAGCCGATTCTCCAATATTTCAATCTCAGCCACTCAGCAAGAATTTTCTAACGTGTGCCTTCTTGATCTGCTTATTCTAGGCTGACGTTTTGTGAGGAGGCTGGGGATGTAATTTGTGATTACGGGGAGCAGGATTCTTACAACAGGGTCAAGTGCCTGGCTTTAGCTCAAATTATCTACAGTGTATGTGGCCTGCACAAGAAAGTTCTTCTTTGCCTATGTAAACAGGGTCAAATTTATGGGGCTATGGAATACATACACCAATACAAGTACTTTACTTTTGGTAAGTGGAAAAGCCTACTTATTTGTATACATTTAAACGCTAGAGTTTAATTGTAAGATCACTCATAATAGCAGGTAATATTTTGAAGATGTTATAAAATACAATTTATATGTACTAAATAGGAGATATCTTTTGTAATTTTTCATGAAAATAGTTAAGTTGTAGTTGATTGGCTTTCATGTTGGACATTCAAACACATTATGTGTTTCCTTAAATTATAAACCTTTGAGGCTCGGCGCCTGTGGCTCAACGGGTTAAGGCACCAGCCACGTACACCTGAGCTGGCAGGTTCGAATCCAGCCCCTGCCCGCCAAACAACAATGACGGCTGCAACCAAAAAATGGCCGGGTGTTGTAGTGGGCGCCTGTAGTCCCAGCTACTTGGGAGGCGGAGGCAAGAGACTCGCTTGAGTCCAGAAGTTGGAAGTTTCTGTGAGTTGTGATGCCACAACACTCTACCCAGGGCAATAGCTTGAGGCTCTGTCTCAAAAAAAAAAAAAAAAATGGAAGAAAAAGTATCCAATGTACTCAGCCCTAATATGAATCTAATTTATAGTTTTCATATGAAGGCTAAAACCCAATTATAGCACAGGAATACAGGGAAAGGGGAAAGGGAGGGGAAGGGTGGGGGGAGAATGGGTAGAGGGAGGGCAATTAGTGGGAACACACCTACGGTGCATCTTAGCAGGGTACTGGCGAAACTTATTAAAGGTAGAGTATTAATGTCTTTATATAGTGATCAAGGAAATGCCACGAAGGCTATCTGTAACAGTACGATCAAAATATTTCTGAATGTATATGAATCATGCCCTGTGATTGCACCAATGTACATAATTATGATTCAATAAAATTATTTAAAAAAAAATTATAAACCTTTGATAAACTGGACAGTCCTGGAAATAGACAGTTTTAAGGTAAATGTAGCAGATATGCTGGACCATGACACATAAAAGATTTTTTTTTAAATAACTGAATTTATTTATCATCTGTAATGTTCTGAACTGTAACATATTATAGGCATTAGAAATTAAGAATTAGTGAAGTAATGTTTATTTCAAAATTTTGAAATGCCTAGGTTACAATTGGGCAGCGATCTGAGAGAACTAGTGGACCTTACAGTGACCTACTTGAATGAGCAGATCTCTCACTGTGAATCAGATCTGGCAGTGACCTGAACCCTTCTTCCAGGCCAATGCCAATCCTGATTTGCATACTACGTATTCCAGTTCTAAGAAGATGCAAAATGGGAACCCAGCATAGCAATTTTAGGTCACATTTTTCCAGAAGAAAGGACCTTTTGGGGCTGTTGAATCTGATCATTTTCAAATAATAAATCAGCTTTTTCTTAGAATCTATGTATTTTTCAAAGTTACTAATTTCTTCATTCATTAATAACAGTGTGCCTGATACCGTTACTGTAATAATGGCTACTAGCTAGGCTTTTTACATACATTATATCACTTAATCCTTATGTTGACTCTATGAAGTAGGTTTTCTTATTATCCAGGGCACAGAGAGGTCTGTGATTTGCCTTTGGTTACCTAGCAACAGAACAGAATCTGCTGTAGTAGGTACTACCAAGTATTTGACTAAATTATATATTCTATTATTAAGTATGCAGATTCAGTTTCTGTGTTAACTATTATTTTTCCACATGTAAGAATAATATTAGTCATTGTTTACATATGGTATATAGATTTTATTACTCTTGGAATTTTTTTTTAAATGGGGGTCTCACTGTGTTGCCCACGCTGGAGTTCGGTGGCTGTTCATAGATGCAATCCTAGTGCACTGCAGTCAATCTCTGGGCCCAGGGGATCCTTCCACCTCAGTTTCCCAGGTAGCTGCAAGTATAGGCATGTGTGCAATGTACCCAGTTACTCCTGTAATTTTTATTGACTGAAATGTAACATTTTTTTATTGTAAAATTTACCTCACATGAGTACATAGAAACATGATTAACTCACTGTCATACTATTGGTCTTCTAATAGTGTTTTCTACTTCATTAATTTAATTAATTGATTGATTGATTGATTAAATTAATTTTTTTTTTTTGAGATGGGTTCAAACCCAGCCCTGGTCAAAAACTGCAAAAAAAAAAGGAACCATATATGGATAAAATAATGATTTTATTTTAACCTGACAAGGAAAAGCATGAGAAAATGGTTTCTGAAGTGTGGTAAACAGAGGGGAAGAGTCATATAGTCACTTTCACATAGAAAGTATCCTTTCTAATTAGTCAGAGACCGTATGTGGTATGTAATTGAGTTAATATTGTTAATTAATCAACTTATGAAGAAGGGGGTTTGAATATTTGATTGAATGAAGGAGAGAGAGATAGGTGAGTTATGAAATATTAAATGCTTAGTAGTGGGGGAGTGCTGTGTAAATTAGTTTCACCTTAGTGAAGTCCAGTTGGAGTGACCCAAACCATAAACTTCTTCATCTTTTCTAGGGGAAAAAAAATTTCTTTTTTTTTTGTAGTGACAGAGTCTCACTTTATCGCTCTCAGTAGAGTGCCGTGGCGTCACACAGCTCACAGCAACCTCCAACTCCTGGGCTTAGGCGATTATCTTACCTCAGCCTCCCGAGTACCTGGGACTACGGGCGCCTGCCACAATGCCTGGCTATTTTTCTGTTTTGCAGTTCGGCCGAGGCCAGGTTTGTACCCACCACCTTCAGCATGTGGGGCCAGTGTCTCAAAAAAAAAAAAAAAAGATACAAGATTATAGTCCTGTTTCTTGTTTCTTCTCTTACCTTGTTCCTCTCTCTCTTTCTGTATGCATGTGCGTATGTGTGTGTGTGTGAGTATATGGACATACACATGCAAACATACACACATCATGTATTTGCCTGTATACCCACATATAATACATACGTGCATCATATATATAATTTTTTTGCATATATATATAATTTTAGAGGTGCAGCACTATAGACTGGGAAAGACATTGACTTTGGAGGTCAGATAGATTGTTCTGCTTTATACCAGGTATGTAAATTCAGGGAAAATTTACTTCACAGAGCCTGTTTCTGCACTTGTAATATGAGAATAATAGCATCTCACTAACTCTGAATATTAAAGGCAGTAAATTACTATATGTAAGTTTCTAGAACAATAAATATGTATTTAATAAATATTCAATTACTTCATATTGTATCTCAGAGTTCAAATCGTGTTTATGGTAGTTCTAGAAAGATTTTCAGAAATTATTCTGAAAATTACTCTATTGTGGCCCAAGAATAATATTTTTACTTTAAAAAATTTAGGAAGTTATTTGTTTTCATTGATGAAACAAACAAAAAAGAAACCAGCTAACACCCCTGTACTCCCAGCTACCAGGAGGCTGAAGCAGGATGTTTGCTTATTTAAGGGCAGGGGTTCAAGGCCATGATGC
Source organism: Arctocebus calabarensis (assembly GCA_963573935.1). Taxonomy (NCBI): domain Eukaryota; kingdom Metazoa; phylum Chordata; class Mammalia; order Primates; family Lorisidae; genus Arctocebus; species Arctocebus calabarensis. The sequence goes on from CAUYON010004048.1 coordinate 11,599, forward strand.
ACCTGCTCCTGTAACTATCCATTGCACTCCAGCCTGGGCAATATAGCGAGACTCTGTCTCTAAAAAATTGAAGAATACAAATCACAACTGTAGCTTTAAATTTCCTCAGTGGTTAACTGGTTGATTAATCTGTAGACAAAATTGCTGTTTGGGGGGTCAATTGTAGGCAATTTCATATGGCTTAATCTCAAACTACTTGAAACAGCTAATCCTTTTTTTTTTTTGAGACAGAGTCTCTGCAGCATTATTGCTCACAGCAACCTCTAACTCTCGGGCTCAAGCCATCCTCTTGCCTCCAAAGTAGCTGGGACTATAGGTGTCTGCCACAACGCCCTATTTTTAGAGACGTGGTCTCTCTCATTCTGGCTCAGGCTGGTTTCAAACCTGTGAGCTCAAGCAATCCACCCACCTTGGCCTCCTAAGTGCTGGGATTATAGGCATGAGCCACCGTGCCTGGCTATTTGATAGTATTTTTATACTCTTTGTTATGTGTTGTTTTCCTTTGTCTTTTGCTATGCTAAGTGATTTTTTTTTTTTGACTGGAGACAGTACCAATGAGTTTGGGTTGGAGTGGGTTATTGAAGGCTTCAGGATTGGAAAAAGTGTTGACCGGCACAAGTAGAGACATTAGGTAGTCCCAGTTTCTAATTGATTTGTCATATTAGGATGTTGATATAGATTTTCATTTTTGCTTCCAGATGATCTGATACAGGTGATAACATTGTGTCCCCAACCTGAATTAATCCAATGTCTCACTAAAGAATGGAATGGAAAACCACCACTTTTATCTTTTGGTCTGGCCATACTACATCTGTTCTCTGTAGATATGAAAAAAGTTGGCATCAAGCTACTTCAAGAAGTAAATAAAGGTGGGAAAGGTAAGTATAATAAATAGAGTTGTTGAAGAAATACAGTGAGTTATTTAGAGAAAGATTAAAGATGATTATGTATGAGTTACATCAAATTTCTCTTAGAGTTCTTTCTTAAGCAAGAGTTAATTTTAGGAGTTTATAAATGTAAATATTACCATGTCGGTAGTAGCCTGTTGACAAAACTATATATTTCTTGAGTGAATGAAGAATAATGAAGAGAGAATCTTCATGAAGCCTGAAGAGAATGTCATCCTAATTATAATAGCTAACACTATTCTAAAAACTTTATATATGTTGACATATATTTACATTTAGTAATCTTTTTTTTTTTTTTTTTGGTAGAGACCAAGAGTCTCACTTTATTGCCCTGGGTAGAGTGTTGTGGCATCACACAGCTTACAGCAACCTCCAACTCCTGGGCTTAATGATTCTCTTGCCTCAGCCTCCCGAGCAGCTGGGACTACAGGTGCCCGCCACAACACCCAGCTATTTTTTTGTTGCAGTTTGGCTGGGGCTGGGTTTGAACCCAACACCCTTGGTATATGGGACCGGAGCCTTACTGACTGAGCCACAGGCGCTGCCCAACATTTAGTAATCTTTTTATATGTATTCTACATGTTATTTAGATATAAAATTTATATATTTTAATTCCTAAATCAAATATATGCATATTTTCATATGATATTCACTCTGAACCTAACTCTGCAGTGCAATTGAGAATAACTAATTAGGCTCAGCGCCTGTGGCTCAGCGGGCTAAGGCACCAGCCACGTACCCCTGAGCTGGGGGGTTCGAATCCAGCCCGGGCCCGCCAAACCACAATGACGGCTGCAACCAAAAAATGGCTGGGCATTGTGGCAGGCGCCTGTAGACCCAGCTACTTGGGAGGCAGAGGCAAGAGACTAGCTTGAGCCCAGGAATTGGAGGTTGCTGTGAGCTGTGATGCCACAGCGCTCTATCCCGGGCAACAGCTTGAGGCTCGGTCTCAAAAAAAAGAATAACTAATTAAATCTCACTTTTGTGGGTGGTACCTGTGCCTCACTGGGTAGGGCGCTGGCCCCATATACCAAGGGTGGCAGGTCAAATCCAGTCCCAGCCAAACAGCAACAAAATAATAGCCGGACATTGTGGTGGGTGCCTATAGTCCCAGCTACTCCGGAGGCTGAGGCAAGATAATTGCCTAAGACCAGGAGTTGGTGGTTGCTGTGAGCCATGACATCACAGGACTCTACCAAGGGTGATAAAGTGAGACTGTCTCTAAAAATAATTAAAAATAAATAAATAATAATATTGTTAGATTTATTCAATAAACAAAATGATTTTTTTGGTCACCCTGGGTAGAATGCCATGGCTTCATAGTTCACAAAATCCTCAAATTCCTGGGCACAAGTGGTCCTCTTGCCTCAGCCTCCCAAGTAACTGGGAATACAGGCACCCACCACAAATCCCGCCTATTTTTTTTTTTTTTTTAGAGACGGGGGTCTTATTCTTGAGCAGGCTGGTCTCGAACTCGTGAGCTCAGGCAATCCACCTGCCTCAGCCTCCCAGAGTGCTAGGATTACCAGTGTGAGCCACCGCACCCGGCCTTTCTTTTAGAAAAATCAGAAGACCCATCATTAAGAAGTTTCCATCTAAAGATAGGATGAAGAATTTGTCAAAGAGTTTCTTAAACCCTGGGTTTGCACTATCGAGGCATTTATAAAAGTGTTTGAAGGATCATGAAAACTTGACCTATAGGTCCTCAGTTATTTGGTAGATTCTAATGATGCCTTATAGATTCTGTGAATAAGGATGAGCCCACATTCTTCACTTTCTGAGCTCCCTGCCCTGTAGCCTTCAATATTTGCTATCTTACCAAGGAGGAGATGAGTGAAGGAGTGTGGAATAAGTGCAGAATAAAGAACTGGGGGAGTGTAGAACTGAGACATGAAGAGGTTAATGGTAAAGGAAGAAGTAAACAAATTAAACTTGTAATGCTACAAGACTGACTTGAGTACCTACCAGGAGCTAGACTGAGTACTCCACATGTTATACCTTTAAACATATGAGAATCAGGCCAGGCACAGTGGCTCACAGTTGTAATCCTAGCACTCTGGGAGGCTGAGGCAGGCGGATCACTTGAGCTCATGAGTTCAAGACCAGCCTGAGCAAAAGCAAGACCTCATGTCTACTAAAAGTAGAAAAACTGAGGCAATAGGATCGCTTGAGCCCAAGAGTTGGAGGTTGCTATGAGCTATGACACCACCGTACTCTACCCAGGGTTGACAGCTTGAGACTCTGTCTAAAAATAAATAAAATAAACGTATGGGAATCAAGTAGAGTTAAATACTAAATGACTTGAAATTATGTCCTTTTCTATTTTTGAATAATCACTGAGTATGGATTAGCAAATAGAAAAAACACCACACTATAATATTCTATTTTTCCCCCTCAGATGCAGTAAAACATCTTGTATTAGATGATCCATTTTGCTCCCTAGAAAAGTGGCAAAAAATGGCAGATATATGTTTACAGAATGGCTTTGAAAGATTATCTAATGACATCATATCTATTCTTCGATCTCAGGCTGGAGTTATTGAAATTTCTGAAGATGATACAGTCAACTTAATGGAACATGTTTTTTGGTAGTTCTGTATCTTAATCAACTGAGGGAGCTTGTATAGCATTTTATGTATGTTGTATGGTCAAAATGGTTGTAGCGTAACTAACAAATAAAGCTAGAGTATGAAGCTCTCAGAAATAAATCACACTTCCGATGTTATGATGACATTTAAATTTGTCCTTGAAATGTTTATACCATTGCTTCCTTTTCCCCGTTTAGTCATTTCTTAATATTGAATCTTGATAAAATCCAAGATTATAACTGTGAAAAACAGTGTAGGCATTTTTTCATCTAAAGGCATAAGCTAATGTCCAGATATATTCCTTGGCAATCTAATTTGATAACAAGAACTGAGGAAGGTGTGGGTAGTATCCTGTTAAACTGTCTTCCCAAACATCAAATGTTACAAGACTGACTTGCCAAGAAAGCTTGGACTCTCTGGAAAAAACCCTGAAGGATAGTTATTTTGTATCTCTAATTTAAAGATGCACCTCATGGTTTGGTATATGTAAATATAGCAAAGGTTAGGCTTCTAGTATAAAAGTTGGGAATCTCGGCATGTTATTAGTTAGGGATAGGTATAGTATTCAAAATATTTATTGATTATTACGACATGGGCACCAGTCAATTAGAACAGATACCGAACTACACGAAGCAGCCTTCACAGCCCCTTATGTCACACCAGAGCATAACGACTGAAAAGCAGCCTTGACCATGGAATTTGGTAAAGAGGAGCTACTATTAGATAAAATAAGAAGAAAGAGCATACTTCTCCCTCTCTGAAATGTAAATTCAATGTGATTTGTTTTATAGTGAAAAGAATATAAACTTGGAGTCAGATGGCTATCTATTAAAATTCTGGCGGTGGGGAAGGAGGGTGGGGAGGGGAGAAGGGACAGGGATTGGTGTGCTCTGGCGTGATGGACACAGTGTAGGCATATGTGGAGCACCTCCTGGGTGAGGGACACAACTGCAATAGGGACCTCACCTCACAAACACAAACATTGTAACCTCATCATATGTACCCTCATATTAATCTGAAATAAAAAACAGGGCGGCTCCTGTGGCTCAGCGAGTAGGGCGCCGGTCCCATATACCGAAGGTGGCGGGTTCAAGCCCGGCCTCGGTCAAACTGCAAAACAAACAAACAAAAAAAAAAATAGCCAGGCGCTGTGGCGGGCGCCTGTAGTCCCAGCTACTAGGGAGGCTGAGGCAAGAGAATCGCTTAAGCCCTGGAGCTGGAGGTTGCTGTGAGCAGTGTGACGCCACGGCACTCTACCCAGGGCGATAAAGTGAGACTCTGTCTCTACAAAAAATAAAAAAACAAATAAAATTCTGGTCCTACCTCTTCCTCACTTATAAAATGTGGGCAATAATACCTCCCCTAGGTTTATTTTGAGGATTAGTGATAAGTTATGTATAATGTAAGTGTACAATATAATGGAGAAACTAAGAACTAAGTAGAGGATAACTGTAATTTTGATATAATAGGCCCCAGAAGCACATAGCCTTTTACTTAGTTTATGCTCACTAAATCTCACATTTCTACCCATTGGGTATTTTCTTATCCTTCTTTGGAACATTTGACATATTGGTAAAACTTACTGCACATATTGAGCTATCTGTCTACACTCATGTCAGAGTTGCCTAGTTTATCTTATAAATCCAGAAATGTTCTGGATGCATTTAAAATTTTTACATACAGTGCTAAACACAATTTATAATTCAGTTTTCTAAACTATAACATTTTAGACCGGGTGCAGTGGCTCATACCTGTAACCCCAGCACTCGGGAGGCCAAGGCAGGTGGATTGCCAGAGTTCATGAGTTGGAGACCATCCTGAGACAGACGCCCGCTACAATGCCCATCTCTTAGAAAAAATAGCCAGGGCTTGGCACCTGTGGCTCAACGGGCTAAGGCGCCAGCCACGTACACCTGAGCTGGCGGGTTCGAATCCAGCCCGGGCCCGCCAAACAACAATGACGGCTGCAACCAAAAAATGGCCAGGCGTTGTGGCGGGCACCTGTAGTCCCA
>CAUYON010004049.1:0-37129 GCA_963573935.1 Arctocebus calabarensis
ACAAAATCCCAAAACCAGAGATGCTGGTGTGGATGTGGAGAAAAGGGAACACTTCTACATTGCTGGTGGGAGTGCAAACTAATATATTCCTTTTGGAAGGATGTTTGGAGAATACTTAGAGATCTAAAAATAGACCTGCCACTTGATCCTATAATTCCTTTACTAGGTATATATCCAGAAGACCAAAAATCACATCACAGTAAAGATATCTGTACCAGAATGTTTATTGCAGCCCAATTCATAATTGCTAAGTCATGGAAGAAGCCCAAGTGCCCATTGACTCACGAATGGATTAATAAATTGTGGTACATGCACACCATGGAATACTATGCAGCCTTAAAGAAAGATGGAGACTTTACCTCTTTTGTGTTTACATGGATGGAGCTGGAACATATTCTTCTTAGCAAAGTATCTCAAGAATGAAAGAAAAAGTATCCAATGTACTCAGCCCTACTATGAAGCTAAATCCATAGCTTTCAAATGAAGGCTAAAACCCAGTTATAGCACAAGAAATGGGAAAAGGGGCAAGGGAGGGGAGGGAGAGGATGGGTGGAGGGAGGGTGATTGGTGGGATCACACTTACGGTGCATCTTAGCAGGGTACAAGTGAAAATTACTAAATGTAGAATATAAATGTCTTCATATAGTGATTAAAAGGCCATGAAGGCTATGTTAAATAGTTCAATGAAAATATTTCAGATTGTATATAAAGTCAGAACATTGTGCCCCATGATTGCACCAAGGTACACAATTATGATTTAATAAAAATTAAAAAAAGTAGCAACTGAGAGTAAGCTTAAAGGCTGAATGGTGTTCAGATGCCAGGATCTTAGATTAATGAAGTAGGAAGGAATACACGGTTAGATATTCTAAAATTCAGCATAAACATTGCAATAGCAGAGTGACATCAGAACCATTAGAGACAAAACTTGCAACTTCCAAAAGGATACAGGGGGATTCCGGGGGATGTATTTCATTTGGTTGTTAAATTCTGCTCCTTCCTGTTCATAATGTCTTATTTCTTATATGCTAAATAACTAACTTTAAGCTGATCATTTTCTTTATAACTATATTCATGTTATGGGTTAAGGTCCCAGATGACAGTGGGTCACTGTTATTTGCATCAGAATAACAGGATATGTGGACATTTGTTAAATGTTAACAAAATGAATAAATGCCATATGTGTTAGGGTTTAAGTAAAAGGATTGTTGAGAACTAAAAACACATGGAAACAGACCTTTTTTTCAAGGAAAACAACCATAATTCAAAACATTTTCCTTATAGATTTAGTTATTACATTTGTAAATTAAGTTATATATTAAGTATTATTCACAAAAAAGTAATTTTTAAAAGTTACATAAAAGCTCAGACATAAACAAAAATGATAATTCTTATACAGCGTCTAGTATGCTAATTCTGTTCAACAAGTATATAGAAACAAAGAACGTAAAGATTTGGATTTTAGGTATTTACTAAAGCAAAAAAGGTTAACTCTTAGAGCAGAAAGTTTAAAAAAAATGACAGTTGGGTAACTCAGAGACAGTTTGAATTAAACAGAAATGTTTCATTATGAAATATTGAGATGGTAGAAAATAAATATGACTAAACTACTTCAGATATAGTCAAGATTCACCCTCATAGACATTAAAGTGTGATTCTCAAGGATTAATGTTTTAAATTAGTTATTTATTTCAAATTGATTTTACCACATTAAAATTGGCCATCGAAAAATTGCTTTCCTAAAAGGAAATTTTTCCTTTCTTTTTGAGACAGAGTCTCACTCTGTTACTGGGATAGAGTGCCACGGTAGCAGCCAGCTCACAGCACCCCCAGACCCCCGAGCTCCTGGGCTCACAGCACTCCCAAACCCCCAAGCTCCTGGGCTCACAGCACCCCCAGACCCCGAGCTTCTGGGTTCATGGCACCCTTAGACCCCCGAGCCCCTAGGCTAATAGCATCCTGAGACCCCCTGAGCTGCTGGGCTCATGGCACCTTCAGACCCTTGAGCTCCTGCACTCAAGTAGCCTTCCATGTTGGCATCCGAGGGAGTCATAAACATGAGCCACCATGCCCAGCCTAAAATGCAATATCCAAATATGGAGTTTGATAAATAATTTATCTTATAATCATTTATAAAATATATATAGTTTTCAACATGTGTTTAGTATCTGCATGTATTTAATCATTTAAAAGTAATATTTCAATTTCAACTAAAATTAAATACTCATAATGCTTACAGAATTTCATATAATATAGCTATTAATACATAAAATTATTTGAATAATATTTTTAATCTATGAGATTGCCTATAAACTTAAACCCTTCAACTACTAAAAGCATTTAATACAAATTTGTGCTTTACCTAATTTGTAATAAACATTGTATATTACATATTTTTCCTTGACTCTAAATTTTAAAAATGCTAATTTAGATTTCCACTGGAATCAAGAAATTATTTAAATTTAAAAGTTAAATTTACTTAAATTTAAGTTGAAATTTCCTATAGTTATCATTTGAAAAGGCCATGCTTTGAGGTATTTCATTTTTTGACGTTAATGTATTGTTATTTTTAAAAATAAGCTATTTTCTTACATGTGCACTATTTTCTACAAAGAAAACATTTAAACAATTACTGCTTTCTCCCCCTGCAGAGTAGTAAAGAAGGTATTTTTATCTGAGATATAAATAGGAAGCTAGACTGCTATGAAGTGAATGTTGATTCCCTCCAGGACTCATGTTCCAAGTTAATTTCCAATGCCAGAGTAGTAAGAGATGGAGCTTTTAAGAGGTGGGTGATTGGTCAATACTAATATGAAGCATGCAGGCAGTTGATGAGTTAATAATATGCCTACACAAGAGAAAAACTTAATTCAGTTCAGGTTGGAGAAGAGGAACAGCAGAAGTGGGGAGAGGAGAGAAGGCGGGGGATTGTTGTGCTCTCACCTCATGGGCACAGTGTAAGGAATATGGTACACCTCCTGGGTGAGGGGCACACTACACCAGCACCTGCCCTTAAAAAATGGAAACATCACAACCTAATTGTTTGTACCCTTATATTAATCTGAAATAAAAAAGGAAAAGGAAAAGAAAAAGAGGTAGATGATAGGCAGGCCATTAGAGCTCTGCCCTCATGAATGAATTAATGGATAAATAGTTTAATGGACTAATAGGTTATTATGGGATTGGGACTGGTGGTTTTTCAAAAGAAAAAATAGACCTGAGTTATTATGCTTGTCTCTTCACAATGTAATGACCTGCACCACCTCTTGACTCCACAGAGAATCCCCACCAGCAACAATTCTCTTATAAGACATGAACCCTTAACCTTGGACTTCTTAGCCTCCATAACTGTAAGAAATCACTTACAATTCATTATAAATAAAGTATTATGTTATAACAAACATAGTTCTTGATAACTATTGGGAAAGAGTTCTTGAATGCTATAAATTCAACCTTGCAGCGTCTACAGAGGGTCTATTACTTACAAAGTATGAAAGAACATTTAACACTTACAAGGTAGGTTTAGAGTAGGAAATTAAGTCAGATAAAATTAATTGCTTGATTAATAATAGAATATTTCAACTGAATTTTGTCAACCCATTACTTGTAAAATATGAGGAACTAAATTATTCTTTCAATATAATCATTGCTAATCATTTTATATGTGAAACATTAAGTTTTCTAACTGCAAAATATTCAATCTATTTGAATAATACAGATACATTGTTTGGGTTTGATTTATCTTAATCAAAAAGAAATTATTAAATCTATAACATTCTTGTCTCAATGGGTATTACTTGATGGTATTTAATTTAGTAATATACTAGTAACAGCCTTGAAACAAAGATTGAATATAATTTAAAATATATTTGTAAATAACTACAATATTAGAAACAGATTTTATCAGTGATAAGTTCTTTGGTTTATACTCCCCTGTGTCACTTTCTTGCTTATAAAATATATATTATACATTTGTAGACTCATCAAGCCACAGTTGTTTGCATGTGAATATGTGTGTCTGGTTAATTATGTTAAATTTTAGAGATATGAAAATTTGCATCTACTATAATTAATACTCTTTTTTATGGAAAACTTATATTTTCAATATCTGTTAACCTTTTAGAAATACTAAGGACAAAGTACGTAACAGGTAGTGGGAAGGCATAACATGGTTAAGAGATTCATAAAATTGGATTTGAATTGTGACATACTTAAAATACCATGAAGCATTTTTGAACTGTGATTGGTCAGAAACATCTACACACACAAATAAACCCAGTTCTAAGCCAGCTGGAGGCTGACGGGGTTGAGAAGCTTTGCGCTGGCATTGGGTTTTTGAGACAACGTTGTTAGCAGGGTACTCAGAATATCATAGAGTAGCTGATATTTAAATGGAAACTTGCTGATTGTCAGTTTTTTTTTTAATTTCATTTCACTGCTTCTCTTTTCTCTTCATTTCTTTCAATCCTCAATATTTTTTTCTGCTCCTTTCATCTAATTTCTTCTTTTATTCTCTGCCCACACCCTGCTGTGTTGCCCCCATGATTCTTCTTCCCAAATCTTCCTCTGTCTTCTCAGCCTCACCACTCAGAAACCTATGTAGACGAAATATTACGTAAAGGACATGCAGAATTCACAGATAAACACTGTATTTTAAGTTTCATATCAGAATATTCATAGAATCCATCTGGCAGAGAACTCCTATAGTGTACGGTTAAAGTACAAAGTATTTATAAATAAAATATTCTCTTCAACTCAGGTTTTTATGTCTTCTTTTTCAACAAACATTTACTAAATGTCTTGTGCCAGGTGCTCTTTTATGGTATTGAATATAATAAGGGATTTGCAAATTGAATCGTGAGTATTTAGTAGGAGGACTAAACAGTAATCTAAAATCTAGAAAAATCTTCACAGGTACAGATCGAAGAGGGAAGGATGAGATGAGCCTTTAGACAGACCCTCTGTAATTCTTTCCTTGAGCTCTATTTTTGTCCTTATAGCTCCATAAAATAATTACTAATATCCATATTTTAGATGTGAGGAAAGAGAGACCAAAGAGATTAATTACATTTTTTGGTAGATTTTGCACCCATAAAATGCCAACGACTACATCCTTATACCATGCAGTTTGAAGATTTCATGCAAATTTGTCAAACATGGAAGATGATGACAACAACAATGATTACAACAAATGTAATAACATTAATAATATAATGAAGAAAAATGAGAAAAAGAAGGGATATAGTACAATGAAGAACAAGAATAAGATTTGCTAATACCTATATAGCACATACTTTGTCCAATTCTGAGTACTCCCAAAACTCTTAATCATTTAATTCTCTCAATCCTGCAATTACTTATATAGCTAATGTGTCGGATACTGGGTAGGAAAAGTAGATTATGTCTATCTAGTTTGAAAAAAGCAATGCTAAGAATTTTTATTTTTGTTTTCCTAAGACTGAGAGGAATAAACATTTGCAACTCATCAAAATCACTAGAAAATATTGAAAACAACATCTATCTGTGGACAGAAGGGAACACGTATACTTGGTGGGATTGCAAACTAATGCAGCCTTTTTGGAAACAAGTACAGATAATCTTCAAAGAGCTAAAAGCAGATCTTTCATTTGATCCATTATTAGGTATCTACCCAGAAGAAAAAAATTCATTTCATTGTAAGGACATTTTCACTTGAATATTTATAGCATCTCAGTTCACAATTGCAAAGATGTGGAAACAACCCAAGTGTCCATCAACTCATGATATATTAATAAACCATCCTTCATGTACACCATGGAATATTATTCAGCGACAAAAAGATGGAATCTTTCCATCTTTTGTGTTTTCCTGATGGAGTTGAAGAACATTCTCCTAGTAAAGTGTCTCAAGAATGACAAAGCAAGTGTCTCATGTACTCAATACTAATTTAAAACTGGTAGATGAGTAACTACAGGCCCAGAGAAGAACACAAACAATGTAACCTAAGTTTGGGTACACTGATATTAATGTGAAACAATATATCATAATATATAATCACATTATCCAAGTTAATATAATATTATATTTTTAATTGATACATTAAAAAATAATGAACTACCAAATCAGCAATAAAGTCCACTCTGGGTTTTCTTACAAACCTGATAATTGAAAGGACAACCTTGGCGTTTTCCTCAGTTTGACCAAACTCTGTATAGGCATCTTCCACCCTCTAAGTCTCTGACCTTCTCTTCATTCTAGTCTTTACAGAATCTAGCTGTCTGAACCACAGAGGTCCTTCTCCTCGCTTAAAAGATTTACTTTAGAAAATCTGCACATTATTTCTCTGTCTTTTTAAGATCTAAAAAAGCCTCTACCAAATTTACAACTCACGAATGTCTTTATCAAGACCTGGGAGCCATCTTTTGAAAATGTTCAGACTGGACTCAGACTGAGCCTGCTCTCTCTCCCTATTTACCTTGGTGCAATTTTGCTCTAAAATAATTATAACACTTCAAACCCTAAAGACAATAAATACAGGGTGGACATAAAGTTTAACAATTACAAATAGTTTAAAATAGTATTTCATAAGAAAGTTAAGTCCACCCTTATTGTGCAGTGTAAATACCTGTGGTCAATTTAATGTCCAAATTCTAATGTGTACTTAATGCTCTTAGGTAGGAGATTGATCATTCTCAAATTAGATTTATTTGAATAACAAATAAGAGACCGTGGAACTACAATATAAAGTCAGTAAAGACCTATACATTCATTATTTGCTTCTCTAACAATTTCATGTATCAGTTTCAAAAATTTGGGCGCAATGTACACTACATTGTGTTAAAGCAGGATATCATCCTTCTAAAAACAAATCTGTAAAATACAGTGAAGATCATTCTGCCCTGTGATATCCCTTTAGCAATACTTTGAAAGCCATATTCTTGTCGTTATTCTCTAGCTTAAGGAATTATTTTCATTTAAGGAGAATATTAATAGAAGCGGGTTACAACTTTGACACAGTAACTTTTTCATATGACCCACATATTTAGCTCCAAGCCCAAATAAGTTTAGTAATTTTCAACATTCTTAATATCCTTAGCATCAGCACAAATTTTTTTGGAGATATGAAGTTCTTTCCAACCTCATAGTTAATTAATTTAATAAAACTTATACAAATCAATCTACACTTCTCAGCATGATTTCAATGTAGTGTTCTATATTTTTACTCACCTGTGGCCCAGAGATTCAAAGGCAAGCCTAGTCACTACCAAAGAAGTGAAGCAAAAGCATACAAGATCTAGTTTGACACAAATAAAAGGAAAAATTTTTATTCATGATACTATATTTTCTGAAGGTCTCTGTTCTCTAGACCATGATTACCAAAGAAGAAAGTGAGAAATATTTTTAATTATTATCCTATTGATGAAAAAAAACAACATCCTCTTAGGCAATGTTTTGTTTAATATCCTTTCTACCCTTAAAATAGAAATTTTAATTCACTCATTCAATTGTCTTTCATCTTGGACTCTTAATAATTATGTAGGTCATGTTTCTGTTTTTCTTTGAATGATAAAGCCTGGAGATTTAGGCCTAACTTTATCACTTTCCTTTTCCTTGAAATTGGTTTTTCTCCCCAACTTATCTGTCTAGCTCATTAATCATCATGACTTACCAATTTCAAAATATGTTTTTTGAATCAAGATTTTTATATACAGATAAATAACTTGTATGCCTTAGATAAGTATAGTAGTTTCTTCAACCGATATTCTTTAATCAAGTTTTGTTCTTAATCCTTATTTTATTTTGTTTTATTTTTTCCTTTTTGAGACAGAGTCTCACCCTGTTACCCTGGGTAGAGTGCCATGATGTCATAGCTCACAGCACCCTCAGACTCCTGGGTTCAAGCAATCCTCTTGTCTCAGCCTTCTGACTAGATGAGGCTACAGGCATCTTCCACCATGCCCAGCTAGTTTTTCTATTTTTAGTAGTGATGGGGTCTCACTCTTGATCAGGCTGGTGTCGAACTCCTGAGCCTAGAGCCTCCCAGAGTGCTAGGATTATAGGTGTGAGCCACCATGCCCAGCCTAACATAAAACCATTTTAAATGCCTAGATTCACGTTGGGGCAAATGATGAGTAGGAGGTATAATGTTCAGCAAATCTCCTTAGTGCTTCTCCGACAACAGCATCTGGAACTGCTGCAGAGAAAAGTGTGTATGGTACATCATTTCGCTCTAAAAGACTGTGAGGAGAGACATGGGCCTCTGTCTTGTTCCCCAAGGTTAACAGCTTTTCTTTCCTTAGAGTGGCATCACATGACACTCACCCACAAACTCAGCGCTAGCCCAGGTTGGGGTCCACAGACCGTGGTCGTCAAGGATTTCTTGGGTTCTGGCCTCGTGGCTTTTAACTAGAAATTAGTCAAGTTATCTGGAAGCATTTATGAACTGTATTCCATTTTCAATATTTCAAATTCTGACATATAACTGTCATTTACCCATAAGTTGACATGCATGCACCCGCTGATCAAACATGTTCAGCATCTTTGCATTTGAATGTTATTACCTCAATGTGTGTGCTTCCAAATTTCTTTAGATTTCACCCTAGATTAACACACATTCTTTCGATAACTTTGTCTCCCTCAATGTTAAACCCGGCTCATGCATTTTACAGATAATTGATAAACAATAGATTCCAGATCTTGTGCTTGGCCCTGGGATAAGGAAATAATATACTTCACATTGTTTTCAGTCTGCTCCTAATCTGGTTGGACAGGAGGTGACAACAGCTATGCTAGAAAGTGGTAAACATATGAGCACAGGGCTGTTCAATCATAGGCAACAGGCACTTAACAGAATTTGGGAAAGACTAAGAGTAACACAGGGCAACAGGTCCCTTTGCTTCCCTTTCTCTGTGAAGGCAACTGTTACAGCCACTTCCAATCCCACCTTCATCTTCTGATCTTAATTTGTTAGACTCTGTCAATGCATTTTCCAGTCGTTCTACCAGCTTTTTTGTTATTTTTGTTGTCGTTAGTGTCTTTCTTCCAGAGGAACTGAATTAGACCAAGAGTTGTTTTTTTTTTGTTGTTTGTTTTCCTCTCTTATGTTACTAAACTCTCTTTATGCATCTGTTGAAAAGTAAGTTCTGCTAATGTGATTGCAGCCATTTTCATTGCTGAACAGGACAGAATCCTTTCAGAAATTACCTCCTGCACCATATTTAGTCTCTGAAATTTGAAGCTGCTGTACATTTAGCAGTTAATATTCCAGGGGACTTTTCAGAGCATTGATCTTCTTAGAAGAGAAAAAATTCTTATTCTTATGCTACCTCCTAACATTTCCATAAAAGAAAGAGACAAACTGCCTTCCTAAATTCAAAAATGGTAGCCATGGAATACTCATTCCTTTTTTGGCTATAATGGGGACAAGAGAACAGGAAAAATAGATGCATGTTACTAAACTGTCTTTTACAAATTGTTATAGATTTTCCTCTAACCAAACTATGTATTTAACAACTCCACTATTATTCTAATCTACTCCACTCAAAGGTAGTCAATATACATTCGAACGTCCTATAAAAACCTTTTTATATCACAGGTTTTGGATGTAGAGTATATATGTGTATTTTTAAAAGGAACATTTAAAAGTAAGTGCAGTAAATTTTCAAGAAAAGGGGAAACATATGACTCTGAAATTATTATGTCAGAATCCAGGATTTAAAAAAAAATGGAAATAGATTTTCAACAACTGTTTTTGTTTACTTGATTTTACTTTTCACAAATTGACATTTTGGTATCTATTCTTACTGCAGATAGTTACATGACAACTTTAGTTACAAGATGAAAAAGAAAGAACGAAAGTAACACAAAGCACTTCTTGCCTGTTGGTGAGCTTAATTGTTTTTGTCAATTGCAGTCAAAGCTACTTTCATGAACTACATTGTTAAAAGTCAGTGTTAAACAGGGTGTTCTGTAAATTCAGCTTGCCATATTTCCCCATGGACTCTGGGATGTGACATCTCCTTTACCAACTCAGTAGCTACACTCCTGGAACATTAACTTTGTGCTCTGAAAGATGAGAGAATTTGTAGCTGGAGGATATGGTTCTAATCCGCTTGAGATTTCCCGATAAATTTGCCTTTCTAGTTTTGGACATCAGTGATCTCAGTTGATAGTTCAACTGGGGACAGAAACATTCACTTGTCAGGTGCTTTCCAAAAGTGAGTCTGGGACCTAGTGCTGCGTCCTGGGAACTGCTGCTGCTTTTTTCATTCCAGGTCACCGCTACTGAGAATCATGGCAATAGACTGATTGGTTCACAGACAAGGGGCTGAACGATTGCACAGTGATAAAGTCATGGTGGTACCATACGGTTATTCAAAGCAGGAAATATCTCTTGTGGCATTTAATACAATAGTTTAAAATGTTACAGTGAATATAAATAGTGTATAGCCCACAGTGTTCTTTCATGGTTACGTGTAATAGTTATTTCAGTATTCTTCAAACCTAATGATAATAACCACCACCATCATAGGGTTTATGTTTAATGCTTCTTTAACACAAATTAATTAAAAGACACTGACAAATCACTCAGAACTTATATTGTGATTTTAGCTATTTTTATTCAAAAATGATATGCACTGATATGCAGATATTCCATACACACACTGGATTTCATGGCATGCACTAACAAGGGCCTTTGTCTATTGAGATCAAAGTGAAAAGTTAAGAAACCAAAACAGGTTGAAAGGAACATAAAGTTATGCAGAGATAAAAAGAAAATTTAGAGAAAGTTTTAGTTTTCTGCACCTCTGTGTGATTGCCGAAAATAAGTCCTCATTGCCTTTTCCCTTTAAGAAGTCTTCCTACATCGATATGTGCCCCCATGATCCAGTCAATTCCACTCTTCTACCGAATCCCAGACTCTGCACCATCTTTTCTTCAGCTTAACTCTGTGATCTCATTTCAAACTGCTCTCCCCGTTACTCTCTATAATATATATATACTATATAAATTTCTGTCTGTTACTGTAATTCTCCAAGCTTACTGCACCTTTGTACCTCCTGTCACCTCTGCACAGACCCTTTTCTTGTGGACCACAGGCAGCATTCTCTGTTCAGTGGAACCACCTGCGGCCTTCCCTCGTGCTGTACATCACCTATGCAAACAGTCTGTGTTAACTTGTCTGATTTTATTTTATTCAAAATATTAGTCATTATTTTATTCTTATTTATATTCTATTTCCTCCTTGCCTTTTGAAAGTTTTAGGAGAGTAGGGGCTTTGCCCTTACCTTGGTCTGGTTAGGTCACTATAGCAATATACTCTTAGATTGGATGGCACAAACAAGAAACACTTATTTTGCACAGTTCTGAAGGCTGAAAAGTCCAAGACCAAGGTGCTAGTTTGTTCATGGTAAAGGTTCTCTTCCTGGTTTTCACATGACTACATTCCTGCTGTGTCCTCATATGGAGAGAGCTAGAACACCTCTCTTCTGTCCCTTCTTAGAAGTGTACTAGTCCCATTTGTACTGATTCCATCCTTGTGACCTAATTACCTCCTGACGGATCAACCTCTAAAGACCATCACATTGAGAATTAGGGCTTCAACATATGAATTTTGAGAGACACAAATACTTAGTCCATAGCAGCTTGTTCACTGCTGTATTCTATATGGCTAGATCAATTATTGAAACTGCATATATACAGTGGGTATTTGCTGAATGATAAATGTAAGCTAATTTCATTTGGAATCAATGATGTGATTCTGAAGATTCTAAAGTTAGATCATTGTGTACAAAAAACTGCACCTCAAATCGTGTCAGATGCTTCTAGATTTTATTCTCAGTTTCTATGACTTTCAAAGGGTTTACATGACTCACCTCTGCTTATCAATCCAAGAAGAGCCCCATTCTATATTTAGAGTTATGAAGTAGGGATAATTTTCAATGAAAATATTATAATTTATAGCAATGCCTATAATACTTTCTGGAAAATGCTATACTGTAAATACAATTCAAATTTAAAGTAATCCATAGACACATGGGTACAACCCCTGTCATCTCCTTCCCCATGAGCTGTGCATTTTGTATATATACATTTTATAATGCATTTTATATATATTTTACCAACTTCTAGTACCCTTTCATGGTCATATTCATAATATACAAGCAAGACCCTTCAATAACAAATAGGGTAACTTTTTATCCTCTATGTTACCCTATATTATATTTGACCTAAAGCTCCACACACAGCAAGCTGCAACTTAATTTAAAAGGACATTCTTAGAGAAAGTCACCAAGTCTCAGTCAAGAGTAGGAGCCAAACTTCACCAATCACAGTGATACAGGACAGGTGGCACCCCAGCCAGCTCAGCAGAGCATAGCTGGAGGACCTGCTGCCTCCACCTCCATGGTGTAGGTGGGGAGGCAGCCGGCAGAGGAACCAGCGGACTGGAGGATAGACAAGGAGGGGGGCTCCGACCTCCATTGGAGGCTCCAATAGCCAAACGGGCAGGACAACTGCTGGGGAGACACCGGCGCCTGGGTGTCTCCTTCACTTTGCACTTATGACTGAATAGGAAACCCCATTTCCTATGGCTAGGTCAATTTCATGTAAGTTTCCTAGGCCTCAATTCCATACATTCATTCACCTGCCCTAGCGGATGAGACTGTGTCCATTCATTAATACATTCATTCACCTTGCCCCAGCGGATGAGACTGTGTCCATTCATTTCCTGGCCTCATATAAGATAAACCCATGCACCTATATAATACCCCTAGACAAAGAGCCCAGACAGAGAGACCAGGAGAGAAATGGAGAGAGCTTTTCTCTCCCGAGTTGGGTTTGCTCTCCCTATTGGGAGCTTTAGTGTTTTTTGTATTCTTTTTTGTAAATAAATTCTGTCTTACCACTGATCTGTGGTCTGCGGATTTATTCTTCAAAGCACTGAGACCACGAACCTGAAATTCCGGTATCAGATTTGACGAGAGAGGACAGCCAGGAGAGAGGACAAAGTTCTGGTATCATATTCGGTGGCCCGTACGGGGACAGCAGATGGAAAGAAGACATCTGTGGTAAGTAATGGGACCGCTTACCTCTATCCTATTTTCCTCTGTAGCTATCTTACTGGAGATTAATAAATTCAGTGCCCACCAGCCTGTACACATGCATAGGGCAGATGCTGACCTCCAGGTCACCAGCAAGAGGCTGTTGGGGAGCAGACTATGTAATTCCCCTTGGCTTCAGAAAGAAGGCAAAGGGACTGTTGGAAGAATTTTAAAGCTATTCTGTTCATTCCTTTTCCCTGGTCGAGAGCCGAGTAAGGAGGTAGCACTCAGACACCCTGGGGTTCCCAGTGATAGTTCTGACCCCAGGACTTGGGAGGGCCTTTGAAAACTTGTGCTCTCCCAGCTTCTTCTACTGTCTTCTCTTCTCTTCCATGGTCCCAAATTTTGTCTATTTCTATAACTCCTTCTAGTTCTCTTCCTCTCCTCAATAGTATATATGCTTTGTCTGAATGTAAGTAAGAATTGTTTATATAGTTAATGTTGTAAGAGTATTCTGGTATTTTTTTTTAAATTGTGTATTAGATATCTTAGGGGGGCTTCGAATGTTGTAGGTGGGTTGAGAATTATTACTTTTCATTGGTGCTTTTATGTCCCTAAAAGCACAAGGGCTGAACTTGTTAAAGAGAAGTCAGCTCCAAATGAGGGGTGAAATGACTCCTCTCCACAGTGTGTCTGGGTAACCAGAGGCCTATGAAGGAAAGCCTGGGATTACTCCCCAGGATGGGAATGGCCCCAAACCTTGGCTACCGCTCAGTCTCTTGAAAATAAAGAAGAGCAATGAGAATGACCCTGGATATTTGATTTCTTCTGGTGTGGGAAAGTTTAAGATAATTCTAGGTTTCTCTAGGACTTTGGCTAAAGGCAACTAATTGTAATACAAAAAGTTTCAAAGTGTTTCCCAACCCTGATTTTTAACTAAATTTCATTATTGTTTCCTTGGTTAACTTTGGGAAAGAAAGAGAAAGTTGGAAACACATAGCATTTAACACCAAGATACACTCATGGCAGAGAGCCTACTTTCCTTTTTGTTACGGGGAATTTAGAAAAAGCTTGCACAGATTCTACAGAGTTAAATGTGCAAACAGCGCACAGTCATTTTCTCCAGGATGGGGCTTATTCTCACTTTGATTGATACTCTGAGGCTAGTGGGTGGAAGGGGAAGAGAGGGCAGAATACATGCTTCGGGTGGGACCAGGCTCCCTGTAATTTCTCGGAGCTGTGCTGCTGGCTTGTTATAAGCACAGTAGAACCAGCAGGCACGAAGTGCTACACTGGTAAGAGTGGCTAATTCCAGACAAGCGTGGGGGCTGAGGAGGCCACTCTCCTCAGGTACTCTTCCCCAAGCATTGGAAGGACGCTTCCTTTTGTTTGGTTGGAAGGCTTCTTGGGTTGGTCAGGGGATTCTCTGTCAACTCAGGAATATGGGGTGGGATTGATTAAAACGCTGGACATTTGTTCTTTCTCACAGATGGGTAACATATTCTCTCGCTGAGACAACACCCTACTGGGCTGTGTTCTGGAACTCTGGGACATGTTTGATCCCAGACACTGAAAAAAGAATGTATGGTTTTCTTCTGCATCCAGGCCTGGCCTAAGTATCAACTCTCCACTGGTGAACAATGGCCCCCACAGGATACTCTTAATTATGACACCATTCTTCAATTAGATTCTTCAATTCTTCCTTTTGTAAACAGGAAGAAAAGTGGTCTGAGGTGCCCTATGTACAAGTGTTCTTTTCCCTCAGGGATGGCCCCCAACTGTGTAAGACCTATAAGATAGATTCTGCTCTCTTAGCTATAGTAACTTCCCCAACTGGTCAGGGATTCCCGAGGGAGACACCATCTAGTTCAAACCCTCTATCTACTTCTCCCACACCTTCCTCTGTGTGTTCAGAAAATCCCAGAAGAAAGGCTGGATGAGTTTTTACTCGTCCTACTGGGACCCCCTAGAAGGCAACCATATCCTTCTTTGTGCCCCTTGGTTGAGACTGCAGGTGGTGAAAGGGAAAGTGAGCGAGTATACACTCCATTTTCTCTAGCAGATTTAAAGCAAACTAAAGGTGATTTAGGAAAATTTTCTGATGACCCCAGTAAGTACATAGATGTTCTCAGAGGGTTAGGACAAAGCTTTGACCTCTCTTGGAGAGATATAATGCTACTACTACTATCTCATTAACGTTTAATGAAAAAAGTGAAGTCCTGGATGAAGCTAGGAAGTGGGGTGATTTGTGATTAATGTCCCATACTGGTTCATGGCAGTATGTCTCCTGGAGATAGGGACAGACACCCCATGGGATGACAGGCAGTTCCCCTTCAGGATCCCAAATGGGACCCTGGGAAAGAAGGTGTCTAGCGGTGTAAATGTTTTCTAACGTGTATCCTAGAAGGTTTATGAAAAAGCCTGTGAATTATTCCAAGTTGTCTACTATTTGCCAGGAGAAAAATGAGTGTCCCTCAGCCTTTCTTGAGAGGCTTAGGAAGGCAATGAGAAAACACACCCAATTGACACCTGACTCCATAGAGGATCAAATTATTTTAAAAGACAAATTTATCACTCAAGCAGCTCCAGACATTCAAGGAAAACTCCAAAAATTGGCTCTAGACCCAGATCATAAGCTGGAGGATCTTCTTAAAACAGCCACTATGGTCTTTTATAACCGAGATCAGGATAAAAATGAGGAAAAAGAGAGAAGGGATCAAAAAATAATGATGGCCCTAGTAATGGCACTCTGACCAACGAGCACCTTTCAGGGGCAGGGGGAAACCAGAGGAGCTAAAAACAAGTGCTTCCAATGTGGTCAGACTGACCACTTCAGAAAAGACTGCCCCCAGCAGCACCACTGACTGGGCAAGCCACCTGGAATGCAAGGGTGACCACTAGAGACTGGCCTGTCCCCAGAGGCGAAGGCCTCCTGAGACACTGATCCCATCGGAGCCCAAATTGGACTGAGGGTGCCCGGGGGAGATTCTTATGGCTCCAGATTATGTCATCACCCCTCGAGGGCCCCAGGTTTGCCTTACAGTGGAGGGCCAAGAGATACAATTTCTTCTAGACACTGGAGCAACCTTTTCTGTACTTCTTTTTTAACCCTGGTCTTTTATCCTCCAAATCTGTAACTATACAGGGGGTGTCTGAAAAGCTGTTACCAAATTTTTCACTCAGCCTTTAAGCTGCAATTGGGCTGACTGGCTGTTCTCTCATGCTTTCCTAATCATGCCTGAAAGTCCTGCTGTCCTTCTGGGGAGGGACATACTGACTAAAGCAGGAACAACCATTTGTATAAATATGAGACAAGAACCTATTCTATTACTAGATCAAGAAACTACAGAATTAGTAAAACATATTACTTTAGCTAAATTTCAAAAGATCCTTAAAAGCTTGCCCACACATTTTCACATTCAACACTAAAACAGCTTTTTTCTCCTAGAGATCTGATCATGATTAAAACTCTTCCCTCTAATTCACCTTCCCTAACACTGACTTGGGAAGGTCCCTTTTCTGTTATCTTGTCTTCTACAGCTGTTAAAGTTATGGGAGTGGATTCCTGGATACATCACTCACCAGTAAAATCCTGGAACCCTCCACCTTCTACAGAAGCAGACCATAAAGAGAATCAACCACAGTCCACCTACACTTGTGAGCCTAAGGAAAGTTTAATGTTATTATTTAGAAAACAGCAAGAAAGATGTTAATATAGTTTTCTTTTAGCATCATGAATTAGTGACACTGTCCTACCTTTGCCTTTTACTGATTACATGAATCAGATTTATATTTTCCAGAAATGTCATCAAGCCACATGCGATAATGGTTCCAGTCCAAGACCTGATTCTATCGTGGAGCCCTAAATCACTTACTCTCCCTCTGGAGAAACGCTAGCTGCCCCCTTCTATCATCACCCTAGTCAGCAGGAAGCAGCTAGATTGAGTCTTCGCCCTTTTTCCCTAACAGAAGTTAGAGTTTTTACTCAGAAAGGGAGAATTGACACAGGACAGGTGGCACCCCAGCCAGCTCAGCTGGACCTACCACCTGCACCTTGGAGGTGTTGGTGTGGCAGCAGCTGGCAGAGGAACCAGCAGGCTGGACGAAAGGCAAGGTAGGGGGGGACCTCCAATCCACCAGCTCCAATTGCCAAATGGGCTGGACAACTGCTGGGAAGACACTGGGGCCTTGGTGTCTCCTTCACTTTGTGCTTATGACTAAATACTGAACCCCTATTTCCTATGCCTAGGTCAATTTCATGTAAGTTTCCTAGGCCTTAATTCCATGAATGGACTGTGTCCATTCATTAATATATTCATTCACCTTGCCCCAGCAGAGGAGACTATTTCCATTCATTTCCTGGCCTCATATAGAAAAAACCCATGCACCTATATATACCCCTAGACTAAGAGCCTGGACTGGGACATGGGGAGATACTGGGAGAGAAATGGAGAGAGCTTTTCTCTCCTGACTTGTGTTTTATCTCCCTACTGGGAGCTTTAGTGTTTTTTGTATTCTTTTCTGTAAATAAATTCTGTCTTAGCACTGATCTGTGGTCTACGGATTTATTCTTCAAGTCACCGAGACCAAGAACCTAAAATTCTGGTATCAACAGGTTTCCAACTGATTCAAATTAGATTGAATTTGTTCTAAAACTGACTCCAGGATGGCGCCTGTGGCTCAATGAGTAGGGTGCCAGCCCCATATACTGAGGGTAGCGGCCCTGGCCCCAGTCAAACTGCAACAAAAAATAGCTGGGCATTATGGTAGGTGCCTGTGGTCCCAGATAGTGGGGAGGCTGAGGCAGGAGAATCACCTAACAGGAGTTGGAGGTTGCTGTGAGCTGTGATTCCACAGCATCCTACTGAGGGTGGTAAAGTGAGACTCTGTCTCCAAAAAAAAAAAAAAACTGACTCCATACTTCCCTAAGTGCAGCCTAAATTAATATGTAAGCAAGCTACAATGTAACTTGTAGCAAACAGCTGGGTTTCAGCCAATCACAGCATCCAAGCTTCAACCAGATACAGACTATCAGATAATCAGATCTTGTCAATAGAAGGCAAATGCAGAGCCACAGCCGTAGCCAGTCAAGCTGTTTCTCTATGTCACGTTAATACCTGTGTTTCAGATTCTTGGTCTTGAGGATTCAAAGAAAGAGCCCATGGACCACAGAATCAGTGTTAAGACAGGTTTATTCAAACAGACAAAACTTACAACTTACAAAAATCCCAAAGCTCTTGACAGAGAGAACCCTGGAGGGGAACCAGCTCTCTTGCTCCCTTTTCGAGGTCTATCCTCCAGCCCTCTCCTCAGGGGGTTATATAGTCACAGGGTGTTGTTTTGCCAGAACTCAATGTTGATTTTTAGGGTGTGGGTCTTGATCAGTTGCAGCCAGTTGTCCAATCAGCAGCAAGGTGCTGGAACTCTCAAGCCCTAGAAACTCACATGAGGAGACAGCAAGGTGTCATCCATGAAACAGACCAGCCAGAAGTGCAGGGGAGGGCGGGGGAGAGACAGAAAGGCACCGGTGTCTCCCCCTGCAGGTGTCCCACCCTTCCAGCAAGCTGGTTCCTCCTGGGGCAGCATCACACCTCCAGGGCTGAGGCGGCAGGTCGTGGAGGCCACAAATCCTGCATCAATGTCTTCCTGTCTATAAATACTGCTCGCCCATGTTGCTGGGTAGAACTTTCTAAATTTTTTGTTTCTGAGGGCTGCAGGATTCATGAGTCATTCTTTGCTCAAATAAATGTTGCCAAATTAAATTTGAAGTTTTTTTTCTTTTAACAACAGTATGTACATACTTATTTACAATGCAAGAACGATATTTATAACAAATTTATTTCATTAGACAGTATTCAGAATAATTGTTGTCAGATCTATATTATAATATGAGGTCTGACTATTAAGTTTATGAACTCAGAAGAAGTACTACATACATCATTGCTGAAGAATCACTATATTGTGACCTTTGAAAAACTCCCCTTGTGAAACTATGCACTGATACCAGGGCTTAGTCCACCCTGCTAAGCAATTTTGTAACTTTGTCTGGAATGACTATCAGAAAAAGCCATAGCACAGAAAGACATGCAGCAATAATTATCCCCACTCAGCAAAACACTGCCTCATGTCCACAAGAACACAGCTGTGAGGCACTGGTGTTCCAAGGTTATGAAACCTTACCAAGTTCATATTGTGCTGCCCTTATGAGTGTACAGTGGCAACTTGGCCAACTTATCGGGATTCACACAAAGACATCCCTGATAGTCATTCCAGAAAAGGAGTTACGAAATTGCTTTGAAGGCACTGGTGTCAGCACACAGCTTCCCAAGGGGAGCACTTCGAAGATGACCATGCTGATATTCATCAACAAGGTTGTAGCACCTTTTCTAGGAGTTCATGAACTTAATTGTGAGATCTTGTAAAACCCAAAAGCCTAAACTCCCACTCTGTCTCTAAGAAAGAATACATGTCACTCTTTAAAATAGACTGTGCTACAATGAAGAAATAAAAAACAGTGCAGATCACATAGAACTGAAAGTACACTTACAAATCTGAACTTGTGTGTTATTTATTTATTTATTTATTGAGACAGAGTCTAACTATGTCCCCTTTGATAGAGTGCTGTGGCGTCACAGTTGACAGCAACCTCCAACTCTTGGGTTTAAGTGATTCTCTTGCCTCAGCCTCCCAAGTGTCTAGGACTACAGGCGCCCACCACAATGCCTGACTATATTTTGTTGCAGTTGTCATTGATGTTTAGCTGGCCTGGGCTGGGTTCAAACCCTCCAGCCTCTGTGTATGTGGCTGGCACAGTAACCAGTGTGTTATTTTGTTTTTAATTTCAGATTAATAGGAGGCTACAAATGATTGGGTTACATTGTTTGCATTTGTTAGGTTAAGTTCAAGTTGTAGTTGAGCCCTTCACCCAGGAGCTGTCCTGTATACCCTTACATTGTGTCCACTAGGTGAGAGCTTCCAATCCCTCTCTCTCCTTCTTCTCTCCCCTTTCCCACCTTTCCCCTACTTCTATTTAATTGTGTATTTCTCTAATGTGGGAGTGTAGTTGTTTATTTATTGGTTTCACATTAGTAGTGTGTACCCTGGATACAATACTTGCTTCTCCATTCTTGTGGTACTTTACTAAGAAGAATGTTCTTCAACTCCATCCAGGTAAATATAAAAGATGGAAAGTCTCTATGTTTTCTTATGAATGACTGTTGCCTTTAAAATGCGTCCTTCATGCAGTTAAGGAAACCAATTTTATAAGCTTTTAAACTAAACTGTGAACCTTAGTTAACTGAAAATCAAATTGAAATGAAGATTTCAAGTAAGAATGAATTAAATTATACTCTGCTCTCAGCTGAAAGTGACAGATTTTTCTAATATATTTTCTTAGCATTGAATGAAATAAGAAAAAAGTCTCTTATCGGCACATGTTTTATTGAAAAATCTATCAATCTAAATCATACCTTTATGTTTGTATGAAAGTCAAAGTTTGAATAACATTGTTGTGTTAATTATGTTAGTTAATCTCAACTAACTAGACGATGAAAATACTTAATTTTAATCTCTTAGAAATGATCAAATTAAAAATGAAATTTTAATATTTTGGAAGTCTAATATAATCCTTTTCAATTCCTTTTTGTTGTTTTTTCTTTCTAAAATGTATACATACCACAGGGAGATTTGCATTTTTGAACTGGCTATTTTACCTTGCGTTCTTCTTTAAACATATTAGGCAAATGTGTACATGCTTAATAAATACTCAATTAAATTTTTTTTTGTAAAGGAGGAAACAAAAAATTGTCCTGTGCATGTAATGATAGATTTGTGTAAATTATAAGACATGAGGCAGTATCTTGCTGAGTGGAGATAATTATTGTTGCATGTCTTTCTGTGCTATGGCTTTTTCTGATAGTCATTCCAGACAAAGTTACAATATATTTATATTATATCTTATAAATTACACAAATCTTATATAATATTATATTATAAGATATAATATAAATATATATAATATAAAATATAATAGTTTCACTATAGTGACTAGACATATAATCCCATCATGAAAGGGATGTAAAGTTGTTGGTGGAAAGGAATGAAGTTCATATAATATAATATAATATAATGCAATGCAATGCAATACAATACAATACAATACAAACTACTAGAGTGATTTAGGGGTTCATAACTAAAAGGCTTCTGAATTTTAAGTTGAACTTTAAGAAATGATTAAAAGTTAGATAGCTCCTGTATTGTAATGACAATTTGCAAAGGCTTGAGATGTGAGGTATATTTGAAGGACAAGCAAAAAACATCAGTATGGCTGGAATCCAGTGTATGAAGAGCGGTTCCTGAAATCTGTATTTACTGGTGAGGAAATCTGTGTCAACTTCTTTTTTCATTTCCCCTCTTTCCTAAAAACCTGAAAATAACCCAATTCTGATAAAACGTATATATTCACCTTCTTAAGCTTGCAACATTTCCTGTCCCTCCTCTCAGTCTTTCTGTTACCTTTGTTCTTTGTTTCACAGAAAAGCAGGAGAAATCTTGTGAGAACTTTTAGAATATGGCCACCTCATTCCATCCAAATGAGTGAAAGTCCCAACCCCCCTTTAGACTCAACTATCAACTCTATATTTCCTCCTGTTAAGTGAAGGGGTCAGGTTCCAAAGCCCACGCCTCTCCTTAGTGGGTGTTCACCCCTCTCACACAACTCACGACATCTACTTTGCAATTGGCATGCCTCTTTCTCTCTAGTGTTGAAATTTTTATTCTCCCCTCTACACTGTAATGCCAGTTTTACTCTACACAGTAAATGCCAGAATTTAGATGTTATATGACGGGTCCTATTGCAAAAGGTTACCTCTGCTGACCCCCAAAACCATTCCAACTCGTGCTCAGGTTTTTTTCCTGCTACACACCCATATACCCACACACACGTGCTTTCTCTAAAGCGTGGTTTATATTTATCATTTCACTTTATCTTCTCCCACTTTTTAAACTCTTTCCAATAACAAGATTGGTTTCCATTTCTCCAGTGAATTTTTTCTTTTCTTTTCTTTGTTGAGACAAAGTCTCACTATGTCACCCTTGGTAAAGTGCTTTCATGTCAGAGCTCACAGCAACTGCCAATTCCTGGGCTTAGGCAATTCCCTTACCTCAGCCTCCCAAGTAGCTGGGACTATAGGTGCCCACCACAATGACCAGTTATTTTTTTATTGCAGTTTGGCCAGGGTGGGTTTTGAACTCACCACCCCCAGTAAATGGGGCCGGTGCCCTACTCACTGAGACACAGGTGCCACCCACCAGTGAGATTTTTTTTTTTGTCAAAACTATTATTGGCCCCAGGTTGCTGAATACAAAGAGGTCTTTTAAAAAATGTTTCCAGTCTTTCTCTCTCTCTCTTTTTGTTTTTAGACAGTCTCATGTGCTCTAGGTAGAGTGCTATGCTGTGTAGCTCACAGCAACTTCAAACTCTTGGGCTCCAAGTGATCCTCTTGTCTCAGCCACCGGGACTATAGGTGCCTCACAACACCCTGCTAGTTTTCTATTTTTAGTAGAGATATGGTCTCACTCTTGCTTAGGCTGGGCTCAAACACCTGAGCTCTAGTAATCCACCCTCCTTGGCCTTTCAGGATGACAGGTGTGAGCCACCTGTTTCCAGTCTTTATCTAAAATCAACTCCAATGTCTTATTATTTGGCACATTGTGTCACTACCTCCTTATTTTATAATTTGGCATCAAAAATACTATATTTTTCTTTATCCCTATTTTTTTTTCCCAAAATGCCTATTTTTAGTCTCCTTTTCAGGCTTCTTCTCATTTTTCTAATCTCTCCTAGTATTGAGTCATCAACTAGAATCTGTACGTACGCACTTCACACCAGCTCCATTGGCGAGATCTTAGTCAAAACCACCATGTGTGTAAGATAAGGTCACATCTAATCTACCTACTACTTTTCTTCTCCTGTTCCAGCACTTCCCCCATGCCCTCTTTCAATCAACCTGTGTCAAATTCAATGCATTCATTCACTGTGCCTGAAATGTTCTTATCTGAGTGTTTGGATATCACTGCTTTCACTTCTGTGATCAAAAGTCACCTGTCGGGAGATTCTGATTTAACATGCTACCTAATAAAGCCATTCTCCCTCTTTATCCTGATTTATTTTCTTAGAACTTGGTCATGCCTTGATGAAATTATTTGCTCATTATTTTTCATAGATTTCCCAGAATGTAAAACACCACAACAGTAGTCTTTGTGTCAGTTTTGCAATGTTTTTCCATGTTTAGAACTCTGCTTAGTATAGCATTGCTATTCAATTTTGTTTTTTACTTATTTAACCATGACCTAAGTCTCACAAAATAGGATTAAGGGAAGAAGATGATTTAGTACTCCAAAAGGGCTTGGAAAAGGGAAAGAAAATAAAACTGAAATTGAAAGCCGTTGGTTTACAACTGGATGTAGTGCAATGGGATCCTAATAAAGCATTCAAAATTTCATAACTCTCTCTAAAGAGCGTGTTGGGTTTACCTACTCCTTTTTTAGTCATGGAAGGAATGTGTATGGGACCTCTCTCTTTCTAAAAATGAACAGATTCCTGCTGGCAAAGAGTTCTAGACATAGAATTCAACCTTTTAAATACCCCCTCCAAGTACTACCATCCACCGCACACACAGTCCCAGCCCTCTGACATACATACAATAGAAATGTCTAGAATGTGCTGAATCACTTGATGTCTAGATTCTTACACATATTAAATACTTTGTATCATTAACTTCACCAGGTAAGCATTGCTTTCTTTGTATTATAAAGAAGGATCAGCTACTTAACTCCCTAGAAGTTAAAACAAATCTTATTTTTTTCAAACTTTACATTTAAAAATTAAAGTAGGAATGAGCATACTCAGTATAAATATTGAAAACAAATCCATTTTTGTAAGTTTAAATTACTTTGCTGCTAATATGCAAAGGAGGTGGGCAGTTCAAGAAAGGATCTAAGAGACGGACTTATGGGTCCCTACTGAGCTCAAGGCATATTTAGTTGAAGAGTGGAAACTTGACTGGCTAGCTCTAGTGATTTCTCTACCATCTATAAAATAAAATAAATTACACTGTGAATTTTGAAGCTATTTTAAATGTTTCTACATAGAATTTCAAAGGCAAAATGGCTCAGGAATCACCCTTTCTAACAGTTGTAATGGGATAGAAAGACAGTAAATGGAAGTGAGATGCAGAGGTGGGTAGAGGCCAACTCACTTGGATTAGGGTAGTATTGACTACCTTGATTGGCTTCCTTTAAAAATATATTACAAATGGGCTATTGCATTTTGAAATGAGAACATCAACATAACCATGGTACAAAAAACTTACAAAGTAAAAAAAAAGTATGATAACATTGATAACATCAACATTGTTATTATTTTGGAATTTTTGTTTTTTTTCTATGTAGGTTTAGACCTTTATTACTTATGTTACTATTGTCACGATAGTGTGGGGAGTATTATATCAAAGTGCTTTCTCTGGACTTCACCTAGTCATTAAGAACCTTCAATTCTTTCAAATCTCTTCCTATCTTATTTTGTTTCTCCTAAAAAATTTCTCACAAAATATTCTTCTTTGCTACCATGTGGCTTCTATTATTCTTTTCCTTTCCAGGGCTTTGCTCATAATGTTGATATCTTCTGAGATTACCTATACCCTTCCCACACCCACCCCCATTCTCATCACTTCTAGGGCCACCACAAGCACTGATGGAGCTGAGATGCTGTGTGATGCCTTCTGAATACAACTCCTCTAGGACAGTTTCCCTCTTGAAGCACAGATGATATCTAATTCATATTCCAATGAGCACTAGCAGAAAACCTGTGTGGACAGTGTCATGGCTGGAGCATCACTACTGCTCTATATGCTCCTAAAGTTCAGCAGGTGCTCCCAATGGCTCATAGAGGATTTTCCAGGTACTGTGCTTCTGCTTTACAGCAGCATCCACCCATATGGAACTAGACACAGATTTCTTTAGGATGGGAAGTTGATATTGCAAGTGACTTGGTTTCCATTCAAGTGAATTCTTGATAGGTACACTGTGGAAGTTCTACTATTATACATCAGTTATCAGTATTTTAACAGACATAGAAAATAGATTTTCAAATTTAGATTTTTATTAAATATAGTTATAATCATAGTATATTATTCTGATTGTCTTTACTTAGCATTGTGTCAGTATCTTTCGTGAGTTAACATTTAAATGCAGTGTTTATAATTTTAATAGTTCAGGATATTTGTTTGAGAGAATTCAATACAAAAATCTTAGTATCTTATATTAAGAATTCTTTCTTTTGATGTGGAAACATCATTTGGTGTCTATTGAGGAAGAAAGGAGCAATATGACAAATACTTGGGGATTACTATTTCTATTTCCTAGCAAAATTAGACCATGTTATAGTAAAGATAGAGAAACATGAGCCAGAGTCTTCCCCCATCTCAGTATTAGGTTGAAACTTCACTTTCCAGGTTTCTGAATGATGAAGCTTTAATATTCCTCAAGTACGTATTATTTCAGTAGATTTTCCCCAGACATTCATGTACAGATTGTTCACTTCAACCAATACTAATTGAACTACATTATATGCATCAAGCACTATATTAGATGTTAGGAGGACAGAAGGTGAGTGAGAGGCTGTTTCTGCTCCAAGCCACATGGCCGCTATTTTGTCCGGAAACTGCACATCCACACCTATTTCTCCTATCTATTGACTTTCCTCAGAAAGAGGAATGAAGAAAGGAAGGACGGGGGGTAGAGGGAGGGATGGAGGAAGAAATGCGAGAGAGAGGAAGTCTGATAGAAAAGTAAGATAACACCAAAGGAAATCAATTAAATAATCCTTAGATAAGATCATGTGAATAGAAATAATACAAGATCGTAAAAGATCTACAACCTAAAATACTGTCTGAATGTGCCTCATTCTACCTATGGATAATTTTAAGATTCCCTTTTTCATCTTCTTTATAACCAAACCTAAAATGGCGAATAAGAGGGCTTTTGTAGGGTGGCACCTGTGGCTCAAAGGAGTAGGGTGCAGGCCCATATACCAGAAGTGGCAGGTACAAACCTGGCCCCAGCCAAAAACTGCAAAAAGTACAAAAAAAAAAGAGGGCCTTTGTGGAAGTATTTACCTCAGCCAATGAAATTTTTGGTATGAACTAAGAAAAACTCTTTGAACACACATAGAGGGGTTTGAGAGCTTTCAATTAATCGGGTGAAAGTCTGTTTTGGAAGGACAGGGGCCAGGAATTAAGAGAAGACTAATATTTTCAGATTTCCTGCCATCTAATAAGATGAACAATCTAATATTTCCCAAACTACTTCTGTGTAACGCAACAATAAGAATCTGTATTTTTGAAAAAGAATTTTTTTGTAGGTAACACACCAAATTTAAATTCTAAAAAAAATTTCAATAAAGAACAATTACATGTATGGCATTACAATACTTACATATTCACTACAGGTAGGAAAATTCTTCTGGTTAAGATCATCAAAGTCAAAGGAGGCAAACACATCCTGTCAACTTACTAACTCCACAGGGAACCGGTCTCCACTCCCAGCGACTGTTGTCTGGAATTACCAAAGATGCTGTCAAGAAAAAGTGAACTTGTGGCTTCCTATGTTTGGAGGTCTCATGAAATGTGTGTAAATTTAGGAAGAAATAATAATTAGCTTGATGCTTTTCCTACTTTCGCTTCATAAACTATAACAAGTATTATGTATACATTAATAAGCAATCTGAATATTAATGACCATAGAAGTTTAAGTAAGTTGGGAGGCAAATGAATAATAAAGTTCAAATGAATAAATAATTGCATTTTCCCTCTCATACAATGATATAGGTACATGCATTCACAAAAATATAGTAGAGAAAATAAACTTAGAACTGTGTAATCCTTAAAACACAAATCACAAGAATAATCTGTAAAATATATTTATATTAATATAATGAATAAGTTTTATTTTGGTACTTTTTTCTTGAGAAAATTTTGCAGTTATTGAGAAAAGATGGAGATTATTAAGATACATGAACAAAAATACATGTGATTCAAAATTATATCAAAATTTAAACTGGGATTTAGAAACAAAAAGGAAAACATTACTTGTTCATGTGTGTCTTTTTAATTCTAATTCTTAATTTTTTTTTTAATTTTGTTTTTAAATAGAGTCGCACTCTCTTGCCCTGGATAGAGTGCCATGGCATCATCATAGCTCACATTAATCCCAAATTCTTGGGCTTAAGCAATTCTCTTGCCTTAGTCTCCCAAGTAGCTGTGACTACAGGCATGCGCTACTCCCAGCAAAGTTTGCTGTTTTTAGTAGAGATGGGGGTCTCGCTCTTGCTTAGGCTGGTCTCAAACTCCTGAGCTCAGGCCATCCATCTGCTTAGACCTTCCAGAGTTCTAGGATTATAGGTGTCAGCCACTGCACCTGACCCTAATTCTTCATTAAAACTGGTTGTATTTAACTTAATACAGAAAATATTTATTCAGCATGAGCCACGCCCTGTATTTGTTCCCAGTCATAACAGAATGATAACCACTACATGGTTTCTTTTCTGTACCTTGCAATCCAGTAATGGTATAAGGAAGCACAAAATTATATACAAATGAAAAATAAAATGTGCATGATTAAAGACATTATTTGGAAAGGGTTAAGTGTTTTAAAGGCAGAGTGATGTCAGAGTTCTATCAAGAAGAGTCAGGAGATGTTTTGTGGTGAAAGTGATGGAGAATTGGTTTCTAGTAGGAAACATATTTTACTTATGTAAGCTAAATACAAGTTCATATCAAATTTGTTGCAAAGCACAGTGTTAAGAAAGTAGATTAGAAACGACTGTGTAGGTATTTTCAATCTTTTCAGACGAATACCACCAAATAATGTCCTTATGGAAGGAAGAGAGAATGTTTCCACATCTTTTCCACTGTTTTTGCACACCTACAATTTGCAGATTCTTATGGGAAAAGATGACATTAATTTACCTTCCCAATACAATGGAAGCTACCCCAGAATATAGACACTGTGTGGGTATTAATTTACTTATGAACTAGAAGAGTATCTACTATGTAATAGGTACTTTACAAATGTGGTTAAATGAATGAAAAATACCAAAAACAGTGATTACTACATGTTACTAAGTGATTGTTTCCATCTGTCAGACTATGTGACGTTTGAAGGTAGGAACTACCTCTTTAACTTTGATAAACACATAGGTAAACTAGACAATATTTGATATTTTGGGATGAATAAGTGCTAGAAAAAGATATTTATGAAGAACCCTACAATCTTCATGAAAAGGGCATATGTCTTGGCCTTTTAAATAAAATAAACTTTAAGTAGAAAAGCTATAAAACATTTAAAGAAAGTCAAATAGGTTTTGATCTTTTTGATTTCATTCATCCTTTTATTCAAAGAGGCATGATCAGAGTTGAATTACAATGCTCATGTAAATAAATTTTAGATTAACTAGCTGTCTTTTGGAGAAAACAAAGTGTGTCCAGTATAAGTTGATCTAATTATAAAGCAGAAAATCTGAATTGATCTCAAAGAAGAAATTGTAGATGCCAACTTATTGTTTGTTATTCTCATAAGGAAAGGGAATAAAAAAACACAATAATAAATCATGCTTGAATGTGGTTATATAGGAAAACTTCAAAAGGAAAAACTCTGAATAACACAAAAAAGAATTTCACCTTCCCCATGTGCAGGATAAAACAAGGAGTTTCGAATACTCTTTTTCCGTAAATTTGTAGCAAACATGATTCTGGAAATGTGACATTTAACAGATGGCTATCTACTTAAAACACTCTCTCCTCTTTTTTTTTTTCTTAATTTTCTTCCTATTTTATGTGCCCAACAGGAAAAGTAGTTTCCATTATATTGTGAACAGGTCATCCCTCCCTCTCACTGCATTTTCTCAGGGTCAAGGCAATCATGCGCCATAATGGATGTTAACTATAGATGAGATAGAAGAAAATCCCGGCCAAATGGAAATAAAACGCTAACCTAAAAATTTATGCCTGAAGTTTTAATATCACCAATGATTCTGGTAATCAGATATATGTTAGAAATCTATAGAGATTATAAATCATATTTATCACAATAACAGAAGCTTTCTAAAGCATTCCCCTTAGCAAATTATTTGCTTAAGAAGTGGCAGAGATGATACTTTCCACATATTTGAAAAGAGAATGTTTCTAGCATAAAGCAATTTTTAAGCTAAAAGAGACAACTTATCCCCAGGCTAAACCATTAAAATATCTTTTTGTGTGTGAATTCTCATATACTTGGAGTAGAACAAAACTTCTGCGTACTATAAATGTATCTATAAAGAGTGGTTTTTGTTCTATCTTTCTGTTCATCTGCCTCGCTACATTTGTAACATTTAGAAGAGAGTTGAGGTGGAGTGAAGCAGTGGATTTAATTAACCAAAGAAGGATCTGATTTTGGAAATCAAATATGTGCAGCAATCATCATAATCTAATGTATAATAAATAATATGTTTATGGCACTAAATACAATTGAAAAATTTCCAAATGTATGAATTTGACTCATTGTGAATATGTGATAAGTGACTTAAAGATTATTTACATCTCTTTCGTTTTAAATTCTATTAGATTTGCCCAACTCATGTACAGTACAGATTTCAAATTTTCATTTTGGTAACATTGTAGTAGTACTATTATACATTTGTACAGAAATTCATACTTCACAATGAATATGCACGTCAATTACATTATTTAATACCAACCAAACTTCTACCAAGGACAAATATTTATTGGAACAGGAAAAGTGGTGAAGTGACTTGATAAAGTTCACCAGTTCAGCAAAATGGCCTTGTTTCTCTGATTATTTTTTTATGTGGAAAAATTTTAAAGTTAAAAATTCTATATGTTTATTCAACAATCAATATTAGCTCATTATCCTTTAGAGTAGGGTGATTAATTAAGATTAAATTCATAAAAGGATTCAAGAAATGTTTTCTACAACAAATTAATTTAAGTATGTCACCAAGTGCTTCAAGTGTGGCCAAGTTTGGAAGGAAAGGCCACATGGCAGAGTATTTGAACTCAGAGGATCTGAGGCCAGAGAGCCTTGGCTTAAACTCTGACTCAGTGACTACTCATAAGTTCTTCCAGTATTTATTCTCTCTAGTCTCCAATTTTGTTTCTTCATATTAACTTGGGGAGAATTACTCCCACCTCCGAGGACTTGCTGAGAATGAGTGAAGTAAAATATGGACGATGTTTAGAAGGGAGGCTGATGCAGCGTGAGCCTTCCTGTGCTGTTGTGCCAAGTCGAGGGGTCCGTTGCCTCTGTGATACTGAATCAGTGAGTATGTGTGTAGATCAAGACGGAAAATAAATGTGATAATTGGCAGCTATGACACAAGAGAAAGTGAATTTCATATGTGAGAAGATGAGGATTTGTTATGAAAGGTCACCATTCACTGTCACAGAAAGCATAGGGTTGCATTCTGTGGAATGCTATTTGATGATATGTAAAAAGATAAAACACTCCCTAATGATAAATGTTAAATAACAGGTAAAGTTTTCATAACCTCCGAGCCGTGGAATAGGGATTCTGATCCTGGTAATGGCTGAGGACTCACGGTTACTCTGTCTTTGCTTTGAGATCTTTGTTCACGGTCTTGTGCCTTCTGTGCTGTAACCCTAGGCATTGGCCATGACTAATGCCCTGCTACTCAATGTGAGCAAAACATATTTTAGAAAAGAGAGTAGTTTTTTTGTAGGAAACCATTTTCCACATAAGCAGCTTATACGCAAATCTGTTTTCAAAGGGCTAATAAGTTGATGTGATAAAGTTTCCTTGTTTACCCAATAAACAACCTGGAAACAAGCCAAGTGGACAGTACTTAACACGTTTAAAGCAAAACCAATATTGTAGGCTGGCAGGCACTTTGATGTTAATGATACGTTTGATTATTCTTCAGACCTTTTTTACATGCGGTCCAAAAGGTCTTTAATAGGTGACATTCTTGCTTTAATATCCCTCTGGGTTGCTTGTTTTCACAGTTGTATAACCTTGGCCTTGATGGTTTGCTGCTGAATTCCAGGAATAAAGTATGTCTGTCAATAGCAAAGCAGAGGCGTATACTTTCATTTCCTTTATGGCTTGTTCCTTTTATTTTGATTAGGAATTCCCTTTAAAAATACATATGGCATGAGCTTTTAAAAGTATTCACATTTTTGTTAAAATAACTCAGGAGAAGAACTGATTATTTTTCCTTTTGAGTTGAATTATTTTTGTTAAGTTTTCCCTGTGAAATAAAGTTCTGGTATACTATATGTATAAATTAATTTTATAGTATTTCTTAATATCAAAATCAGCTAATGACAGCTTAGCTATGTTCATTTTATTGTTATACATCCCAAAATTTGTGATTTATTATGTAATATATGCAGGTCTATAATATGTATTACATAACAGATTAAGTGTTTTTTTCCTGAAAATTGACATGTTATTGTCACCTGGTACTTAATAACAATTTTTTTATATGCAGAATAATGTTATCATGACAGCAATTTTAATAACAGTAAAAGGGCAAGAAAGAAAGCTGAATATCTCTTATTTAGCGTATACAGTTCACTTTGAAAAGACATGTGGTTTAGGTTTTTTGGTAAAGAAAATGTATAGGTTTCTCTAAAGATGAATTCTAAAGAGCTTATGAAAATAAGATATTTAAATTGAATTATTTCACATAGAAAGTGAGAAAACATCATCTTGTACTAATATAGGACCAGTATTTGGTGAAGAAATTACAAGCACAGAAAACTAAGGATTCGAATTGATTTTCATAAAGTGATAGGTAACTCAAGATTAATAGACCTAGGCCTTCACTGTCTCATGTGGATGTTTACTGAGGAATGAGCGTCTGTCTAACACTGCACTTTGTATGCACACTTGCGAGAAACTCTCCATCAAGTACGAGTCACTCTGCTGAGTCAGCGTGCTGTTGTGGTTTGCGTATCATTCTAAATGCAAAGTAGCTCCCAATCTATGGCTGGTAAACAGTGTATGCAAGCATAAGTCCCCGTTTGCACTGACAGTTCTTGGGTACATAGTCAGAAATCTTGACAACTCATACATCAGTGCAAAGCTCTTAGCTGGCACTAGTTGCCCTGTCTATTCAATTCCCTGTCTTTTTCCCTTTGTGTTAGTTGCCTGAGTTTTGTCTCTTCTAATTTACCTCTAATTCATACTTAAACTCATTCTAATTTGTCTTCTTCTCATGCTGTCATACTGAAAGTGCTATTCTCAAAGTCAGCAATGACCTTTTTGCTGAAACCGATGAACACTTCTCAGTTCCTTGTTTTTGTCCTACAAATGAACTGGTACTTATTTGACACCATTACCTCCTCCCACCTTCTTAAAATACTCTTTTCTTTTAATGCCTATTATATGTCTCTCACTTTTTTAGCTACTTCTTTGAGATGTCATGGCTTCTTTCTGTCTATTATTAAATGTTGATATTTTATAAAGACTTGTCCTTAGTTCTTTTCTAGGTAAACAGCAAGGAAACAAAACTCTCATCCATTGCTGACATAGTTCACCCACTTCGATAGACTTACTTGTACCCTGTGGTTTCCAGGGGAACTTTTCCCTCATGAACTCCAGACCTATCTATTTTGCTGCAGAGCGCATGTTCTTTCTATTTGAACAAATTTGTCTACTTTCCTTTTCCCTCTTACTGTGAACTCTATTAGATCATTTTTTTTCTCAACAACTTTAAACATTCACTCAAGTGACATTTGGGTTTTAGAATTGTCTATCTCTACTACATTAATAGAGAATCAAGAAAGACATTTTTCCAAAATCTAAATGTATTCGTAACACTTCTCTAATAAAACTAAATCTCTGCAGTGACTTCCTCTTTCCTACAGGTTACAACATAAACTTAATACTAAGGTTTTCCAAGATTCATTTTGTAACATTTTCTCTCCTCCATGCCAACTTCTACGCTCTTAATCTTTCCTCCCAACAGCTTGTTCCTAGCCTCAATCACCTAAGTCCATGCTATTATCATACTGAGTCTTTTATTTTTTTCTGAAGATTAGTCAATACAAACTGTTCCCTCTTCTCTCTGAACGTGTGTGTTATCTAGAATACCGTATCATTTTACTTGGCAAAGCCTCTACTCATTGTTTTAAATCTAAGCTTATACATTACTCCTCTTAAAAATCTTCCCTAAACACTGTAGACTAGGTTAAGCTCCCTGACAGTGAATCTCACAGTACTTTATTCCTAGGTGGCTACCTGCTTCCTTCATTTAAGAGTGATTCTCCAAGGCCTGGTACTGAGTCTTACTTGTATTTGTTTTCCTAGCATTTAGCATAGTGAATGGAATAAAGCTGTGGCTAAAAAAGTGTTTGTGGTGTGATTTAAAAACCAGCATCACTAACTACTACAAAACCCTAACACCCAAGTCTATGTAATAGAATTAGCGTATTTTGAGATGTATTCTTGGTTTGATAATTTGCCTTTGCAGGCAGCTGAAAGACCCAAATTATGATCATTCAAAATGTGAGCACATTCTGATCTTTCTGTCCTCATTTGGGTGCCCTTGGTTTCCTTCTCGTGTCTGAATGCTCTGGCCATGACTTCTAGCACCATGTTGAAAGAAGTGGTGACAGAGGTGGTCTAGTCCCCTTTCAGTTCTAGGCAAGAGTATGTTTGCCTGAAAAGATGATTTTACATCTAGAAAAGCCCAAACATTCCACCAAGAGACTTACAGAATTGACAAATAGATTCAGCAGAGTCTTGGTTACAAAGTCAATATTCATAAATCATTTGCACCCCTATGCACAACAATAGTCAAGCTGAGAATCAAATGAAAGACTCGATACCTTTCATAGTGGCAAACAAAGAAAATAAAATACCGAGGAATATATTTAACCCAGGAGATAACAGACCTCTGTGGGGAGATCTGCAGATCACTGAGTAAGGGAATCACAGAACACGGGATGAAAACAAATGGGAAAATGTATCCTGCCGACGTATTGGCAGAGCAGCATTTTTAAAATGTCCATACTGCCCAAAGTAAACTATAAATTCAATGATCACTATTAAAATGTTGTTACATGTTAAGAGTAAAACTTGTCTTTAAGTTCTTCAAGGCTCATAATATGCTTATAATAAAGTGCTATGAAAACATGAATCAGGAAGATGACATCCTAAAAGATAGGAAACCTACAAGAAGACATGAAAAAGTGGCATGATGTGATTAACTGTGACAGTTAATCTATAGATTACTTTGTCTTAAAATCCTAGAGCAAAGTTGATTTGTCTGTTTTTATAAGGCTGGACTACTTTTTAACACTAGTAAAAAGGCAGCTACATTGTTAATGTTTTATCTGATGACTGTGAAATTCTACAAAAACATCATGGCTTTAAATGAGAGTAATCTCAGCAATCAGCGAAGCACAAACTAAGTATGATGCAACTTTTGAAGAACTCATCATCCAAATATCATGAAAACAATTTCAAGGACTCACAAATGGATTACTACACACCACTGACTGTAGTAGTATCATGAAATACTAAAAATCACACTCTGAAGTCAAATATCATGGGTTAAGGAAGGACATCTACCTTAGACATATTGAAGAATTAAATGATGTGCTATATGGGGTTGGACAATTTAGTCAGCAAACTCGTCCTTGAAAAAGTGCTACATACTTCACTAGTGAATATCACTATAGTTACTTTTGAAGTTATCCCCTGAGCCATCTGGTGATTGTAATGATATTCAGCAATGAAGTATGTAGCACGTTTTCTAGGATGAGTTCATGAACTTAATTGTCTGACCTCATAGTTAAACCCTTATAGCACTCAATATCTAGAGCATAATAAACATCAGGTAAATGTGAGCTTTGTTATAAATGCGGCAGGCATCCCATCCAATGTAACTTGGAACTGTGAAGTGCCTGATAACACGGTTAGTTTTGTCTTCTTCAGTGAATCTCAGAGGTATTAAATGAATTACTTGTGTTGCATAAGGAAAGCAATAAATAGGGTGGTGCCTGTGGCTCAAAGACCAGGCACTGGCCCCATATACTGGAGGTGGTGGCAATACCTTTGTAACATTTTATTTCCTGTGAACAAATGTCTGCGCCAGCGTGTCTTTGCTTTCTCTGTATTCTTTTCTTGGCCTCTTGTAGATGTGTTCTGAAAATATCTACTGTGGTTACAGAGTCATTTTTGAGTAGATTTTAGTTATTTACTATGACGTCAATACACTGCCAATAATAAACTTAGTGACAGAGTAACATGTCAGTCATTTCTCTCTACCGTGAGAACCAAGGTAAACCTATGATAAAACCAGGAAGTTTGAAAAATGCATTTGTGGTTTTTCCTCTTCAGAGGAGCCTCTATGAAGAGGGGTCTGAATCCTAAGGTTAGAGCTGGCAAAGCTCACCTTCTGCCAGTTCATTGTATACTTAAGTAATGCAAAAGTCTGAGATCATAGAAGATGCTCCGAGCTTTTGCAAAGAACAATCCATAATAAGGAGAATTTCCTTGTCTTAAGCATAACTGTGTTTCATTTTAAAATTTTCATACTTTTCTCATTGTGTTACAGTATCTGATGTTAAATAAGATGATCTGCAAGTTTACCAAAATATTAAAAAGCACACAGTATTATGCAAATGTGGGAAAATGCACTCTGTACTGTCATAGAATTTATTTGAGTTCTGTTTACATAGTTTTAGGGTCAGTAGTTACAAAGCTGTTAGCTGAAGGGATATCTCTAATGTGCTGGAAAACTTGGACAGAACAGAAATAGCTGCACAGTAGCTATAAATTTATATTGCATCCCATCTTCAAATTGTTGAACCTTTTTACTCAATAATCAATATTTCATCCAGCTTAATAATAAAATATAGAATTATTTATGGTTATAATTAAGGTGTATCTTTCAGTTACAAGGGCAATGAAAAAGTCACCAGAGAGGTGATATGATTTAATGAAAAGGCCACTCTCCAAGCAGCTAAGACTCTCAAATAAGATAATGAATGTGCAAAACTCTTTGAAGAAAGATAAAGTATCAGGCATTTCATAGCATTAATATTAAAACCTAAAATGTTAGTTTCTAGAAGACCTCCTGGGTTCTAGGATTATCTATCAGAATCAGATTGAAAATTATTCAATTAGAAACAATAATATATGACACCATGGGAAACTCTAAGATACACGTTTTAACATCAAACTTGGCATTTGTTATTTTTGTGATCTTAAATGCTGACCCTTAACATCCTTTCTACAAACAAGCTTTTAACTTTGTTTGCCATTATATAGTGGTATTCTGCTGGTGGGCTTGTCTTTTTCCTCTGGGAAATATTTCACAGCAAGTGCATTAACACCTGACGTGTTCCAAAAGAGTCGTCAGAGACAATGGCAGACTTTGATTCAATCTCCGTGGAGTAACTGCAAAGTAATTGTCTCAAAGTCATCACCTTCAGATGCTTCAATGAATCTGGTTTTGAGAACATGAAAATTTTCCTTTATGAAAGCCCTTGGAGGAAGGAACATGACAGCATGGGCTGTAAAATGCCAAATCACACAGACACTTCTGAGGGCCAGTGGAAGCTGTACGTTAAGAAAGTCTCTCCTCTCTTTCAACCTGAATGTGTCTCAAAGAAGTGTGCTTTATAATCGAGATTAATAATATCATTTTTTGACTTTTATTTCATACGTTTTCCAAGTGAAGTTCAGGAATCTCTCCCTCTATTGAGAGGAGATTCTACGTTATGCAGAAAGTAGAAGGAAAAATGTTACTCACTCACTTATAGGTGGAGAAAAATAAAGTTAAAAACATTCAGTGGGGAAAAGACTCCCTATTCAACAAATGGTGCTGGGAAACCTGGTTGGCGACCTGTAGAAGACTGAAATTGAACCCTTACCTTTCACCATTAACGAAGATAGACTCACACTGGATTAAAGATTTAAACATAAGACATGAAACTATAAAAATTCTAGAAGAAAGTGCAGGGAACACTCTTGAAAGTATTGGCCTGGGCGAATACTTCATGAGGAGGACCCCC